>JARJDW010015794.1:0-36888 GCA_030264715.1 Adinopsis sp. GC000173 | reverse complement strand
AGGGGATATTAAGAGGAATATTTTCTATGTATACCTTTGAATGAAACGCAATGTATTTATACATATAATGCTTTATTCCTTTTTTATATTTCCCTCCATTCCTCTTCCAATTTCCCATTCTCTTTCTCTAAATTTCTCCAAATTTCCTTCTCTTATTTCTCCCCTCTCTCCTTACTCTCCCTCTACTAATGAATGAGAAATGCGGGGAAGTTGTGAGAGGTATGAGAGAAAGTTTGTCAAAGAATGAGGATAAATTGAGAAAGGTATAAAGGGTGAAAGTTAGAAGAGGAATAAGAAGAAATGAAGAGAAAAATTATGAAAAATTGAATATTTCTTTTGTATACTGTTGAATGAAACACACTGTATATCTCTCTGTATAATGTAATGGTTTACCAAGAGATGGCAATTCCTCAAAAAAAAATAATTTTCAAAATTTGTTTAATAATTTATGATTTCTCACATATAGAAAATGTGTTTTTGAATCGCTTGCAGCACGCCTCGTCTCGTCTCGTCCATACATTATTTATCCCGACAATAATATCAGCCGATTAATATCGCGTTTCATAGCCACCACATCGTGTTGCAGCAGTATATATACTATCAGCCGCCAGCCATCGAATGCATAAATAATGATTAGGAAGCAAATAGAAAAAAAAACATACATCGCACACACACACCACTTACATTCAACTGTGATTTATTAAAATTGATATGAATAAGTGATGCGGTGGCGAGCAAAACGGCGACGCGATGCATATTATAGAAATCAAATAAAAAAAAACGCAGCCGGTATCAATTTAATGCGTTTTATACATTCTCTCCCTCTCACATCATTCCACTATGCCACCGCTTAATTTCAATTTGAATCTAATTTGATTAGAAAATCGCAGCCGCGCATAACACACAGCGATGATGAATAAAATATTCATTGGAAAAGTTTTCATTGGCGGCACGGCGAAAATAATGCATACCACGACCACCAAGACGACGACGACGACTTTTTGATAATTAAATCTTCGCACCGTGTTGTAAATAATTTATTTTTTTCGCTTCATTTTGTGATTGTGGTTGGTTGAAATCCCTATAGCAATCTTAGTTTGTTAAACTTAGAGTGGTTAACATTGCTGGCAAGAGATAAATAAATTCTTCGTTGCCATGTTATATATATACAGTGCGCTTCAATCAAAGGTGATATACATAGGAAATATTCTGCTCATTCTTCTTCCAACATCACCTCATTATTTGTCTTCTCATTCTTTTCAGAGTTTCCACTCCTCATACATCTCTTAATTTCTTAATATAAGTCGTAATTGTTTATTAGAATCATAGAGATATATACTGCTGGAGCACGCACTTCAATACAAAAATCCATTAAATACTGCGAGCCGATTGAATGCAACCCACCATACTAGTTGGAGGCTTGTTCAGGGTGATTCACTCGGGATTGACAGTTTTTTATAGGTTATATTTCTGGATACCGTCCCGAGTGAATCACCCTGTACTAGCCTCCACTAAAAATGTCAGTGGAAATTGCTGTTTTATTGATGAACCAGGTATTAGTTTATTAAGTTTTCGGTGTTATTGGTAGACATAACGATAACCCACAGCACAGGCAAGAAGAATTTTGTCGCAGTTTTGCTGTATTTTTTTTCCTGTTACCTGTTTCAGCCTCCTTTCGCCCAGTGCATTTTAGCTTCACTTGTCAAATATGCACTGCGCACTCCATAATGTATATCTCTATGATTAGAATAATCAAATATAGATTGACTCTTCTTCATTTCAGAACTGCTAACCTCCTCCTTACTACTAACTTAATTATTTCTATTACCAACTTAGCTTCTTATAACCTAACACCTGTATTTTTTGTGTATGCTTTAAATTGATTTGTTTTTTTCAAGAAAATTACCTCTCTGACTATGAATTTTCTCTTGTTCTGTGTTTTAGTGAAGCATATGTGATATTTTCCGGCGGTATGCCATGTGACCAATCTGGTAGGACGCCCAGTATAACTGTAGTACATAGTAAAACCACAACCGTATTAGAAATGGAACATCCCGTAATAGATTTTATAACATTATGCGAATCTCCTTATAATAGTGGTAAGACACACGTACACATTTATTTTCATGACTATGTTAGAAAACAGGTGAAATCTTCATGAGAAAATGACATAATGTTGTAAATTGTCTGGTGAAGATCTCATGTTTCAATTCAATTCAATTACGTTTTTCATTCTTTTTCTCTTTTTTTGTATAGATTTACAAGAACCGTATGCAATAATCGCCCTCCTGCAAAACGATCTAGTCGTAATGGATCTGCAAACGCCCGGCTTCCCCTGCCTAGAGAATCCCTATCCGATGGACATACACGAATCGCCCGTGACGTGCTGCAGCTACCTCGCCGACTGTCCGGCCGATCTCATACCGGCCTTCTACTATGTGGGCCGCGCCGGCACGACGAAGCGGCAGGGCTTCAGCGAGATGCAGTGGCCGATCAACGGGGGCACGTGGACGGTGAACTCGTGCAGCTATAGCGAAATCATCATGACCGGGTAAGTTTTCATAAATTAAATAATTTCATAATTTATTTGAAATCGCTTATTTTTTTGTTACTTTCCATTCGCTCTATATATTCAGCTACTATATTAGTACATTGTAGCTATGTGATTGATTATCGGTTGCCAAGCTTACAAACAATTAAATTGCACTAAATGAATAGTGAATTTATTTATTGTTGTTTTTATTAGGCATGCAGATGGGAGTGTAAAGTTTTGGGATGCGAGCGCCGGCACGCTGCAGGTGCTCTACAAGCTGAAAACTGCCAAGGTATTCGAGAAGACAAATCGCCGTTCGATGGATGCCGACGACGAACCGTTTGCCATACAATTGATCTCGCTCTGTCCCGAATCGCGTAAGCTATGCGTTGCCGGCGCATCCAGTCACGTTATTTTGTTTACGTACAAGAAGACGGAGAGCAACGACGAGGTGACGGTGCTGGAGATACCAATTGTGTACGAGATACCCGATGAGGGGGACGGTTCGCCCGATTGTCAGTTTTCGGGGCCGGGCAGTGCTGGGTCGGGAAGTAAATTAGACATTTTGGATACAGACAATAAAAGGGTGAGTAATGATGATTAGAAAACAAAAATATTATTTTATTTTATGCTATTATTTTAGGAGATGCTAAAGGTGCGCACCGGCGCTCAAAAGAAACCGCCCGGATTTCAAGCGCAGCTGGTGTGTTTGACGCCGTGGAATAATGGTGAAGCTCCATCGCATATCACCGCATTGTCCATCAACAGCTCTTATGGACTGTAAGTAAACTACTAAATAATTTTATGTGCTGACGATTTTCCATTCACTGCATATATACATCGATGCAAATACATGGTAACTATGCGGTGGTTTATCGGTTGCAACGGTGACAACCAATTAGAATTTCGCAAACAACCAGTGGTGTCGTTTTTAAGTAGCTTAAGCATTATTGTATAGATTTGCAAACACAAGACTAAGTAATGCGACGTATAGCTAGCAGGTCAGTTTCCTTTGTAAGATCGACGACAAGTTACGAAAAACAGAGTCGAAAACGGGATACCAGTGAATGCGGACGGCGGCCATGTCGCATTTCTCAGCCATTGAGCACACGACATTTAAGGAAAAATCCATCTCATGACGAATACAACGCGTGCGGCAGTCAACATTATTTTTTAGCGACACCCACATCTACAACAAAATGCTAATGGCCACTTTCTATTCACTGTGTATATTCATCAATACAACTGTATAGTAACTATGCGGTTATTTATCGGTTGTAACAGTGACAAACAATTAGAATTCAGCATCAACCAGTGGTGCAGTTTTTTAACTATGGTTAAGCATTATCGTATAGATTTGAGAACACATGGTCAGTTCCCTTTGTAAAGTCAGTAAAGTCAAGAAGAGGAAAGCGTCGCGGGCAGCAGCAAAAAAATAGAGTCGAAAGCGGGAAACCAGTGAATGCGGACGGCGATCATGACTTTCTATTCACTGTGTACATTCATCAATACAAATGCATAGTAACTATGCGCTTGTTTATCGGTTGCTATGTTATCAACCAATTAAATTTCAGCATCCACCAGTGGTGTAGTAATATTTTGCATACTTTTGTTTGTAGATTGGCGTATGGGAATGAAGCTGGTATGGTGATCGTCGACATCGAGCAAAAGGTGTGCCTACTCAACATTGGCAGTCCCGACTTATACGGCGCCCAGGATCCATACTCGCGCGTACCACGCAGTCCCAAAAAAGGCGGCGGCGGTGGTAGTGATGTATTACCGATCGAGCGTGAGGATCGACACCCGCGCAGTCCGAGCATCGATCAGGTTAGTCATTGCCACTCAATTTGATTAATTATCTAATTAAATCGGCGATTTTTATTTGATTTCATTCACGCACCTTTCTTTGACTTATATTATTATCGACTATTATCCTCACATAATATTCTCAGTAGTGGTAGTAGCTTAGTGTTTAATTAATGACACACAACACAACAACAACAACACACATACATCTAATACAATGATTTATTAACGTTGTAACTTGTTTTTTGGTGGCGCGCCGATCAAATAGGAATTTAGAAATAAGGTAAATACAAGTAGTTTATTTTTAGTACTTTTTTTAATAGATAGATATATTGCTATATAATCAACTAACCTATTACAAACTTGAAAAAAATATATTTTATAAAAAAATCCTACCCCCCAAAAAAATCTATATATATATATATAGTTGAATTTAATATCATAAAATACATTTTTTATTTTTATTATTATTTATTTTTTTGTAGTGATTTTTTATTTTTGATTTTTTAGTTAGTATACATAATAATATGAGATGCACTCGAAACTTAGTGAAACTTAGCCTTAGCGTGTAGAAAAATAGCTACTATACATAGTTTATTTACTGTCTTCTAGCCGTAGTCTTACTTACTATACTACTGTATTTACATTTTTCAAACAAGTTCAAGTTTTTTATTTTATTTTTATTATTTTTTAGTCTTTTGTGTTTCTCGTTCTATTCTCGCAAGAATAATAATATTATGTGAGGAACTAGGTTAGTGTTGGCTGTTGGCTTTTTCAGAAGCAAGTCAAATCACAACAAACGGCAAAAAATTTATATATATACAATTTATTTATTTTTAGTTTTTACTACGCCACTGATATTGCTGAATTTAATTTGATTTGTTGTTTAGACTAGTTGTCATGGCAACACATTAATAATGATAATAATATACAGTGTGAGTAGTAAACAAATAATAAAAGTTTGTGATGCCACCGCCGTTGCCGACATATAAACAAAAATTAATTAAACTACAAAATCGATTTGTTGCACTATATTTATATATTTTTTAGTTTTTTATGTTTCTCGTTCTATTCTCGCAAACATAATAATATTATGTGAGGAACTAGGTTATAGTGTTGGCTTGGTTTTTTAAGGCAATTCATATCACAACAAACGCAAAAAAATATACAAAATACAATTTGTTTTTTTTGTTTTTACTACACCACTGATATTACATAGAGTAGTTGCCATGGCAACACGTTTAATAATAATATACGGTATGAGTAGTAAGTATAATAATTAGTTTGTGATGCCACGTTGCCAACATTAACATTAATTTTATGATTTTATATAGAAAAATTAATTTTAATACAAAATCGATTTGTTGCACTATTTATTTTAGGTTATTGTTGGTTTTTAGATATGACAACTTTTTGCTTTGAACTATAATATTTTTAGCATTATTATTAGATTATACATATATATACAGTGTGATCATGCAAAAAGTATGTGATGCCCACCAAACATTAAGGCTGCTCTATTTCAGTTCGTCGCTCTTGCTCTGGTTACATGTGTTCCTTATGGGAAAAATTATTTGCTCTTAAGACAAGCCACGAGCCTATTATTAAAGATAATAACTTGATTCAAAAACGAAATTATAGTTAAATAACACCCCCAGGCTGGTAGATGGGTTTTTTTTTAAAGAGCCTTTTTGACACCAAAATTAGAATATAGAAAATGCACTATTTTGCGTCCATTTTCTATGTTTGAAAAAAACAACGCTCATCTACCCGCCTGGGGATGTTATTTAACTTTAATTTCTTTTTTTGAATGAAATTAATATCTTTAATAATAAACGCGTGGCTTGCTTAAGCGCAAATAATTTTTTCCATAAGAACACATGTAACAGAGCAAGACCGACAAACTCGAGTGGACCAACCTTAACTTGTTTTTATTATGTATTATATAGAGAACAACGAAAGAATGTTGTAATTACCAATCAAATTGCACCGTATTTTTTTAGTTTTTTTTTTAATTAACATTATTTATTAATTATTTGCGATTTTTTCACCCTGCAACAATTTGATGATGATGATGATGATGATGATGAAAAATACTTTAAATCATCTCAACTACTACTACTATACTTACTTTATATTGCATGTTTCTTTATTATCAGTAGGTGTATACTATTATTATTATTATTATTATTATTTTCTCTTATCAATATGTGTATATCGAATGTATAATAGACGTACGTCAACATGATGATGAACATGGGTCCGGACACCAACAATCATTTCCCTAGCCTATCCTCCCTCACACCACCCCTCACCTCCACATTAATCGAAAACGCATGCGAGGCGTTCGAGGATGGTGGTAACGATGTGATAGATGCACCGCCAACGCAACCAGCACAACGTCGCAAATCATCATCGTGGTCGCGCTTGAACATCAAACGCCGACTGAGCAAAGTCGATGCTAAATTGAAGAATACATTTGCTGGACCGACAAAACGCAACTCGATATTTTATCCGGCGAATGAGCAAGAAGTGATAGATGATGAATGCCAGGAGGATGAGGAAAGCAGCGATGTGGTGGTTGCAATGTCGTCATCGCCACGACCCGATCATCTCGAACTACAAGATGATACTGTTCCAATTCGTCCTCCACGACTTAAACAACGCTTAAAGAAGACACCAGTAATGGTGGCGAATGTGCTAATCGATTTGCGATGCGATGACGACCAGCAAGGTGGTGACGATGATGATACCGGCGCCTCCACCATACCTACCAGCAGTACCAACAACAATTCCACAACGACAACCACTTCATTTGCTGGCAGTTTGATGCGACGCTTCAGTAAGTGTAAATAAAGCGCAACGCAATCGTCTCACGTCAAAAAAAATTAATAATATATAAAAAATAAGGAATATAAATAATAATACACTCACACACATATTTATCCTTATATTTCCTTGAAAATGAATTTTCTTGTTACGTCTTTCTTCTCTTCTCTTCTCTTCTATTCTCTCTTTCTATCCACAGAGTTTTGCTTGCCGAGTTATTAATTAGTGAATTATTAACGAATTTTTTATATGAATGGATTAAATAATTACCTCTTTCTCTATCTATATATATATTTAATATTATTATAACCTAGCTTCGTTTTTTGCTTAATTTTTGCTTTTTATTTATTATTAATTAATTTATTAATTGTTTTTGTTTTATGTTTTATGTTTTTATGTTTAATACTCACCCAAAAAAAATTGTATAACTAACTAATTTACTAACAAAAAATTAATAATTTCAGTGCTTGTATGAATTTTTTCATGATGAAGTCATTGTTGATTATGTTATTTCACAGTGGCTGTGGTTTGTTGTGAAGACGGACGATGTGAGCAGTTGTTACGATCAGATTAGATATCTATTATTGGGTAAATTTTGCAAAAAACAGCAGCTCCCACCCACAACACAAGTAGTTTAATTATATTATATATATATATTAATGAGAAAAAAAAGCGCGTGACTTTCAATTCACTGTGTATGATATATAACTAAGGGCCGCTTTTATAATGCTCGGTTAAACCTTGGATAGCGTTATATCAGGGATAGTAACTAAAAATCGTCGGTTTTACAATCACCGGATCTGCTTATCAGCTACAGTGCCAGTTAAAATCTCCGATAACTTATTCTCTTCTCCTATTGGTCCAATTGACATTTCTAATATACATGTTTGACATAAGAAGTTGAATAACATTGAAATATAACGTTTAATGAAGGTGATTTATTTCAATGCGTGACCATAAATTTCAACGGATAAAGTTAATAAAGTTTTAGTTATTGACAGCTGAGAGTCAAATTAACCAAACTTTTGGCTATGAAACACTACCAAGCAAAGTTGTTTCGCCCTTATACGCGGAAGAATAGTTATACTGTGACGTTATTTATACGAGGTATAGCAATCCAACGTTTTATCTAACACTTGTAAAAGCGATCCTAAGTGATTGTTGATTGGTTGCTAGGTGCACAGTGGCGTATCATACGCGCATTTTCATCAATATATATATACCGCTCAATAGTTTGAAATCTGCTTGTATTCGTCCTAGATTCACAATACAATATACAAAAACAAATTTACTATTAATAATTAATTAACACAAAAATGATTATTGTGTGATTTTGTGTGTTTTTTGCGCCTCTTTTGAATGAAACAATTGTGTGATTTAACACAATTACTACTCCATGTTTGTTTTTCTGTTTGTTTGTCTGTTTCTGGTGGGAAATTCACAAATAATTAGATAAACGGCGTATGCAGTCCGGCCTCGTCCACCTGCCCGTCGACAGCGTCAAGCGGTGTCGGTGGTGATCGCGGTGGTGGTGGTGGCGGCGGCGGTGTTGTTGGTCTTGGTAGTCTCGGCGGTAGTGGTGGTGGCCTTAACAATACGATACCATCCAGTAGCGGTGTGGCATCGTTGTCAAGAGGTGGTGGACGTCCGGAGCCGCCGCGCCGCTCCCGTTCGCAAGGTACTCGCAAACTGCACAAGTGCCTATCAACGGCGAGCTACACGGAGGACTACACTCCGCTGTCGTTGTCGATGCAATCGCCGCAATCGATGCAGATGTTCAATCATCAATCGACGACGAATCAAACGTCGCCGCAAACCGCCGCAAACTGTGCGTCGCTGACGATGACGCCGGCGCAACAACGCCAACAGCAACTTCTGGTCGCTCGGCAATATTGCAGTTTTGGTAGTACAGTCACACCGACTCATAAAAAAAAACAAACAAAAATAAAAATAAAAAACATTATTTTTCTTCTCACTTAAAATTAAAAATTTCAATCGTATTTTTTTAGTCACTCTCTTTGTATGTTATAAAGTATTTTTACTCACAAATACGATTGAAGTTGTTTAAATATCGTACCGTAGTAGTTTTTCATGCTTATTACTCCCTCTCTCTATATATACTTCTTTATTACATTAACAAATCGCTCATTTCAAAAACAATTGAATCCTAATTGAATTTTTAATTAATAATTGATCAGCAATAGCAGTAGTAATTCAATCAATCAACAATCTAGCTAGCATATACTATATTATATTAGTAGTGAAATTTTGAAATTTTCTCTCACTCACATAATTCTCCTCACTGTAGTTGTTTTGTTTGTTGAATATATCTCAATTCTTTCTTATTCACTCTTTCTCACATATATTACCTACACGAATCGTAGATGCATTTTATTATATTAGCGCATTATTATTAGTTTACTAATTACCATATATATATTACTTTTTTTAATTTTAAGGTTGTGTCACTCAATTGTCAAAAGGCAGCGTTTGTTTTTCACAAATTTTGCTCTTATTATTAGCGATATCAGCTTCATTCAAAAAAACAAACTAAAGTGAAATGTAATACGCAGGCCGCTACAAACATTTTTTTCGAAAAATGTTATAAATAAATAGTTAATAATGATTTTTCTAAAAAAACTCTTTGTAGCAGCCTGCGTATGATATTTAACTTTATTTTATGTTTTAAATGAAGTTGATATTTTTAATAATAAGGACAGAATCTGTTAAATGGTGGAAATTCGAGTGGTACAGCCTAAATCGACCGATAGTATATAGTTTTTTCTTGTCTTATATTATATATTCCTCCTCTCTTTTTTGTTTTATCACTCTGGCATGAAGCGATTGAAGGAAAGGTGGTGATGACATGTACTATCCAAAACTTCTATTTTACCTTTTTTTTCAAAAAAACTAAAAAATACAAAATAGAATATATCTTCATAGATGATTTTTTTATGTCGATCGATGTCGATGTCGAACGAGATGAGAGATCGCAATCTGTGTTCGCAACTAAACTTCTTCTTCTTCTTCCATTCTCACTCAATAATCACAATAATAACAATCACTGTTTTTTACTTATTTACCAATCACGCAATGTATTTGTGTTCGTTTGTTTATTGTACATATCACACACATAATTTTTCTTTTGTTTTATCAATATTTGAATTTTTTTTGTGATTTTTATTCGATCGTCGTCGCATATAGAAATAAGAAGAAGGCGGCGTTCTGACCACAGATTTTCCAAAACAAAAAAAAACAAATTAAATTGTACGAGCAACTAGAAAATAACTGTTTTTTAATTTAATTCTTCTCGTTTTCTTGTTTTTATATTCTGAGTTTTTGTTGTTTTTTGAATTCGACGCTATAAAATTATTGTGCTGTGTTATTGATGATGATTGCTCGATTATTTAATTAATTAATATTGATATAACTTAGCATTGTTTTAATTTTGGTTTTGATTTTTTTCTGATTGATTGATTATTATATATCTATATTAAGCGTTGAATAATTTTTTAATTATATTATTATTATTATTATTATTATTAAACACACAAACACCAGTCGAAACTCTGATTTTATAAATTGTGTTTTTCTTCCTTTGTTTTTTGGAATATTTCTCTCCTTCGTTTGTTCGTTTGTTTGTTTGTTTGTTTGTTTGTTTGTTTGTTTCTTACATTTTTGTCACACACGAAACCAAAAGTTTTTCTAATTTTTTGAGTTTTTTCTATTGTTTAAATCGAATTAATTATTGTAATTATTAATTGTGGAGAGCAAGCGCTTTTCTTTAATTATTATATTATATTATTGTTGATGATTATGATGATGATTTGATGATGATGATTTTCTTATACTTATTCGAGTTTTTTCAGTTTTTTGTGTTTTTTAATTTTTGGTATACCTACTTTTCTACTTCGCATGGATGCATGTCGTACAAAATAACAATAAACTTGTTGATCAAAACTGGATTAATTAATAATAATACTGCTATTGCTATATATTGCCTTGCTTCCCTTTATTATCTACTTATTGTTTCTCTCTTTATTTCTTTAGTATAGTAATTAGCGCAACAACAGCACGTGATATGGCATGCAGCAAATGTGATGATGGGGTGTTTGTGTGTGAAACTACTTTTACTATATTAATTCACTCTATGCATGCACTATGTTAAATTTATGAATTTCTATTCACTTTGTATATGTACTATACAAATTTTTATTCACTGTGTATATGTTATGTAAACAACCAGTGGCGTATAGCTGGGAAATTTAACACAGTGCATGACATAATTGATTCTTATTTTTTCTTATTGTTTATATTGTACTATGTTAAATTTATGAATTTCTATTCACTGTGTATATGAACAAGGATAGTTCGATAAGTTTCTAGTTTAAATTGGCAGACGACGACTATCTAAAATGGCCAATGCGACTCCTTCGTCTCCTCTCCCCCTAATGACTTTCATAATTAGCACACAGTCACTTTCCCCACTTCCCCTCCTTCTCCTCCGATGACATGGTTCTTAATTGACAGCTCAATCACTCCCTTCTCTATCTGCCTGACAAGCTAAAATTTCCCTCCGATCCCTTCTTTTTTCTTTATCCGCCTGTCTGTCATTTCCTCTCATTTTTTACCTCTTCTCCGTTATCACTCCAAAAAAATTCTTTTCCCCAAGCTTGTCGTTGTCAGAGGAGAGGTGAGTCGCCGTCGACCAATTTAGGCTAGAAACTTATTAGACCACCCACGTATACAAACTTTTACTCACCATGTATATGTTGTAAACAACCAGTGACGTATCGCTGGGAAATTTAACACAGTACATAACATAATTAATTATTATCGTTACATTAATTCACTTATTCTTTTTCTTTATGCATGCACTATGTTAAATTTATTAATTTCTATTCACTTTATATATGTAATAAACAAGCAGTGGCGTATCGCTGAGAAATTTAACACAGTGCATAGCATAATTAATTAATTATTATTTTTCTATGTATGTGTTGACGATTAATTTTCAGTGTGAATGTTTGAATTGGTGTGCATGTGCAATATTTATTGGCTGCGCGGCTCGTGCATATAAAACGCAATCAATGTCGCTTGCTACTATAGTAGTCGCCTGATAGACGAATGATGAATTTTGCAAACAAACAGCGTGCAGACTTAATCTAATTGTATTTTGTTTTTCCATTTCTATGGGTCGCGTAGACAAACTGGACAGCAGCTTCTCCCGGTCGCGTTCGAGCTCGATGAGCTCGCTGGAGATCATCACCGCCGAAGCGATACAGTGCTTGGTCTTTACCGATTCCTATGCGAAACGCGGCGGTAATATATTTAAATACTAAAAGTGATTAATTTTATTAATAATATTAATTTTTAGATCCGAATTTTGTGACGCCTACATTATGGATCGGCACCAGCTTGGGCTCGGTGCTGACCATATTGATTGCACCGCCCGATCCAGATAGTCGCAGCTCCCAGCCGGTTGTGGTCTCGCTCGTCGGCGTCACCATCTTTCGCCTCAAAGGCGCCATACTGATGCTCTCCTTTCTCGATTGCAACGGTTCGTTGATACCGGGCAGTTACGAATCGTGGCGCGACGATCAAAAGGATCGACGTGATAGTAAACTATGTAACTAACTGACTCACTTTAATCTTTTTTCTTCTTCTTCTTCTACTTCTACTTCTTGTTCTTATTTTCTTTACCCTCACTTACTATTATTAATGCACATTTTTCCTATTATTATATTACATAGTAGATTGTTTTTATTATCTCGCGCGATGCGTAACTAAGCGGCGATTATTCATCTTCATTCATCATTCATTCATGCTGGTGGAATTGCAGGTACACCAACCAAGTCACTGAATCGAATGAGTCCAACGCTGGGCGAGAACAATCGCGAGATGCTCGGCGATCGGCAGTTCGTCGTCATCGTCAGCGAGAAGCAGGCGCGCGTCGTCGGCCTACCGTCGCAGACGTGCATCTATCGGCAGCAGATTACGGATTGCGATTTCGTCGTCAAGGCAGAAACCGTTTCAATGCGAGGTAAGAATAGAGTGTGTTTAGTAACACGCATTATCAATGTCGTTGTGTCGTAACGAGATAGTTTTTTTTTTCTTCTTTGAGTATTATGGACTACCAGTCCGGTATGTGTCCAATGTCTTTCGTATTTCATGCTACACAGTGGGAGGATATATTTTTTGCTTATTTTCTCGGATTTACCAAGCTATTTTTGATTTTTTTTAATGGAGCTATCTCTAGAAAGATGGCTTCTATCAATTTACGATGAAAACGCTGTAAAAATTGCATGGAAAATACGCGAAAACGCCAAAAATGTCAAATTCTATCAATTTCCATTAAACGCGCTTTAAAAATCGCATGGAAAATATGTGAAAACATCAAAAATGACAAACTTGACAGATTGTGGGTGGGCTCGATTTTTATGAATTTTCCAAGTGATTTTCTTGCAATTTTTATCTTTCCTACCTCAAGTTGGCCTCATTCTAACAATTTCTGGTAGAAACGTTTCAAAAATCGCTCGGAAAATGCGGAAAAACATTAAAAAAATTAGCAAATTTGATATTTTAGTGTGAAACACGGTGAAAATCGCATGGAAAATGCGTGGAAATGATCAAAAATGTCTCCTGGTTTCTTTTGGGTCCACCCACCTAATGTATTATTGTTTTGATTAAAATGGAATTAAGCGATAAATACCTTCTTCATTTTGTGTTGCAGATAGCGTATGCTTGGTATGTTACGTCTCGAACGGCCACCTGCAGGTGTACAGCCTGCCAAGTTTGCGGCCGCTGATTGACGTCGACTTTTTGCCGCTAAGCGAGCTGAGGTGAGTGAGCCACAGCCCAAGAATGTTTGCCTCTAAAACTAAAAAAAAAGCAAAAATCACGCTCTTCTAAAATCTTAGCCGAGCGAGCATTCTATATATATGATGATTATTATATATATACACCACTGCGTATGTATACAAGGTGGTTCATTTAACTTGAGACAGACGAATAAAGAGAAACGAATTCGAATAAGAATTGTTTAAAATGAAGGGGGAAATCTAATGATATTCATCATTTTTGGCCATGACTGCAGCCAAAAAGATTGTTACCATTGGATTTTCCTCTATATTTTAAAAAACTTTTATTTTTCTCTTAAAATGCATCGTTTCTCTGTTATTCGCCTGTCTCAAGTTAAATGGAGCGCCTTGTATATAGAATATTATTGCCAAGAGGAGGGAATCGTATTGCTCTTGTATTGCTTTTGATTGCCACTCACCTACTAAAAAGAAGAAAAATTACCTTATTAACATAATTCTTTATTTATATTGATTAATTATTAATTAATTAATTAATATTTTTATTATTATTAATCGAAGCCTCACATTTTAGCTATCGCTGCACTAAACAATGTTGTATTTTTTAACTAACTCTTAATTATTAATCTAGTATTTTTATTTTTGTTTATTTTTAAGTTTTATTTTCTTATATTAACTTATTATTATTATTATTATAAATATTATATATATATATTTCATTCTGCCATCAAAAAATTAACTTAATTCAGTGCATGCCTATTTTCAAATTCACATTTTTCCAGTAGTAATTTCTTAACTATTTTATATTTATTATATATATATTATACGCCCAAAGTATATATTATACATAATATTCTCGCTGATACATATTATATAACTAAAAAAACGTGATTACACCAACAACAACTAACTGAACGATTTTTTACCATTTTGCTGTGTGTACTAGTTTCCAGACACAATCTAACAAAGGCATTGTTGATCCAATGCTATCCATTTGGGGACAACAACTCATTGTAAACGAGGATACCAACCAGTAAGTGACACGACCACTACTCTCAAAAAAATAAAAAAATAAAACAAACATATTATATATGATATATAACAAAATTAATGCGAACCTCTTAATAATACAAGAATTATTAAATGTAAAAAATATAATAATTACCACCCATTTTATTATTATATTATTATTATTATTAATGTAGTGTCAGCAGCATATTTTATTTATATTATTGATTGTATTGTTTGTATTTTTTAGCTTTTATTCGAGATATATTAATCGTATTTTTGAGCGCTAAAATATTTTGAATTCATCGTTTTTTGTTTTTTATATTTTATTGTTGTACATGTTGTTATCATGCTATTATTATATATAATCAATTATTTTTTATATATATGTAAATGTACTTGTTGGGTGCTTATTCGTTTCATATAATTGATAATTTATACTTTTTGTTATTAATTGTTCTGTTGTGTGAGGATTGATGCTGAAAAATCATCAACATTCAAGTTGTTTCAGTTACATATTTACATCATCAGGTTTGATTAATTAACAAAAAAACTAACAAATTTACTAACTAACTAACTAACTAACTGTACACTTCATGAAATTGTGTAATTATTAGTCTCGTCGAGAAAAACAATTTTAATTTATAAAAACATTTTTCACGGCGAACGACCAAAAATGCACATTTTTATTACAATTCTCTAAATATTCTTTTTTTTTCTCTCGCTGCTTTTAAATGGCGCACCATTCTCTATTTATATTATTCACAAATAATGAATATTCACCACGCGCGAGCACCGATTTTATCAATCAAGCAAATTCTGCATGCCTTCCCCTATAAATAATATATATAAATATGTATTGTATGCATGTGTCTGTCAATAATACCAATTTTATATTATTATATATATATATACATGATCTTTTATGACGATGTGTGGATGTATTTGTGGCAGTGATGTTACTTCTCTAATATTCACTTCTTCTTGTAGGATTTCGCGTACGTTCTGCTTCAGCAATCGCGGCCACGGCTTGTACCTGTCGTCGCCCACCGAGCTGCAAAAGTACACCATCTGCAATGAATTTTGGTAATAATAATAAGATAATATACGTTTACAACACAAACCAACGATGATTAATTGCAGTGCGACACTGCAAACGATGCTCGGCGAGCTGTTTCTGGTGATGGACATGCCCGAACCACCCAAGGAGAGCTTCTTCAAGGGATTGTTCGGCGGTGGTGTACGTTCACTGGATCGTGAAGAGCTATGTAAGTAATATGTCAAATTATTTATTGATTGTTATAGAAACAACCAAAGATAAGGCTTATATCCAAAATTATTATTAATAAGTTGGGTTAGTGTGTTCGGTAAATACATGAAGGGCATCTAGATTTTTTTCACTCAATTTCAGATAACTTCACATACGCTTACGAACGTACTTAGCTCGTCGATGAAACTTGATTTATAAATACATTTAATTTACTTTTTAAAATTAATATGACTCTCTATTTTGTTAATTAAATAAGAGATATTTTAATACAAAATCCATTTTATTAATAAATCATAGAACGTTCGAAAGTGTTGTTCGTATACATCTGAAGTTATCTGCAGTCATGTGTCAAAAATCTAGATGTTCTAGATGTATTTGCCGAAAGCACGACCGAAAGCAATTAAGTATGTGACACTTCATAGACATAGACCACTTAAGTTTTTTATTATAACAAAGTTATTAGTACTTAAAGGCAACGTTCGAATTCTTCATATTACTATATAGGACGAGGACCTTAATTTTAAAAAAAGAATTTATCGTGAAGAATTATGTAAGTAAAGCTCAAAATGGCAATTTATTTATTCGTTGGTATGGAAAGAACTAATAAGACTAGCTGACTAGGCCTAGAAGTATTTGTTGATTACTATGGCTTGTTGCCAAGTTTTTTGATGACGATACAGGAAGTATGTCACACGTCCGGTCCATGTTTTGAGGTGGATAGACATAGGCCAATTCAGTTTCTTATTATAACAAAGTTATTAGTACTTAAAAGCAACGTTCGAATTGTTCATATTACTGTATGGGACGAGGAGATTAAATTTAAAAAAGTATTTATCGTGAAGAACTATGAAAGTCAACTTACTCAAAATGGCGATTTATTTATTCGTTGCTATGGAAACAACCAATCGTTGAAAAGTTTTTTGATGACGATACAGGAAGTACGTGACACGTTGTGTCCATGGTTCGAGGTGGATAGACATGGCTCACCTCAGTTTTGTATTACAGCGAATTTATTAGTAAACTTTAATTTAACCAAGAAAGGTACATTTATGTAAATTTTGTAATGCCAACACATTCTGTTTTAGTTGGTGAGCAGAGCGGCAAGGCGAGCAAGAACGTCGCCAAGCACATACCGGGCAGTCTCGGCGACATGAATCAACAGGTGAAGCATTCGTCGAACGAGATCAGTCGCGCCCATCGTATGGTGCTCGAGCGCGGCGAAAAGCTGAATCGGCTCGAGGAGAACGCCGAACGTATGTCGGGCGAGGCGGAGAGCTTCTCGAAAAACGCACATGACTTAATGCTCAAATACAAAGATAAGAAATGGTATCAATTGTAAAAAAATGCGTCTCTACCTACTACCACCAACCAACCCTTTCGCCATCCAACAACACATAATATGAGGAAACAAAAATGTTAATACATCGTTGAAATGTTTGATTGTTGCAAGAGATGCAGCAGCAGCAGCATACTGCATTACTGGGAAAATTAATAATAATTGTAATTGCCCCCCACCTACATACTACTAATAATATCCACACACATAACTGAAAAAAATAACAACCAGACTTGTACAGATTTCATTCAGAATCATTATTTTTAATTGGTTAATTAGTGATGGTAAAGTAGATGATTAAAAAAAATCTAAACTAATAATAACAGAAAAAATATAAATATTTATAAATAGTAAAGTCAATAGAAAAATGAATTATTATTGTATTAAGCGTTGCGGCGCATAGATTTACACTATACTATTACACTTTGCAAAATAAAGCCTAAGAAATATTAACTTTACTAGTATACAGTGCATATGCGCCACGACGCTGATTTAAATACAATAATTAATATATAAATATATAAATAATAAGGAAAGTCATAATAGGTTTTTATGTACTTAACGCAAATTGTGATATATAACTATTCTGCCTGAGGATAGATTTAATGATGAAGAAAAAAAATAATTTAACAAAAAAATAAAAACAAAAAAGCACATGGTTTTCGCACATTAACAAAAAAAAATGAATAAAAAAAACTTATTGTATTATTAGTTGATTGAAAATTGACAACGTAATAAATCGCGTTTAGGAATTTATATAATGATGATGGAAAGTGTAATAATCGGGATAATTAAAAAATAAATACAATAAGGGAGCTGCTAATAACTTAAAATAAAATAAAATAATAATAAATTAGATAAAAACTATAGCAGAAAAATAATGAGTACGTAGATGAAATAAATAAAAAAATGATGATACATTTATATAAATATAAAAATAATTTTATAAACTATAACATATCTAAAATTTGTTAGAGAAGAAGTAAAGTAACAAAAAAAAAGCAAACAAATTGTTTTTTTCGGGCCGACGACGTTTGTGCATATTAAAAATTATACATATATATCAAGCGATGACGCTAATCATGATGATAATGATGATGATCATTTGCGTTTCTCACTCCTTGTATAAAATGAAGACGAAGAAGATGATGAAAATAAATTCTCCTCCGCAGATGATGATAATGATGATGACACGCAATAAACGCTGCTGTTTAATTAATTAATTAATTAACGTGAAAATACGCTTACCATATGTATTGATTGATTAATTCAAAAACGCTTTTCTTTGAGTGTGTATTTAGAAAAACAAACAAACACAAACGAGGCAGAAACGGTGATGATGATGAGATTTTAAAAAGAATTTATAATTTTTGTTGTTGATTATTGTGTACATAAAAACAGAATTATTCTATATTATATATATTTAAATTATAAATTAGGTGAGGAATTAATTAGCAATGTTGATGAAGCGCATTTTAAATGTACATAAATGTACCACAGTGTATACTAACTTATAAATAATATGCTTAACTCTTAATTTCTCGATTGATTGTTGAATTGTGAAGTATTTTGGAAGACAATAAGATACAAATTTGAAAAATAAATACAAACATTTATGTACCGAGTAGTTGTGCGTCGTTTGAACGATTCAAAAAAAAAAAATAACATAAGGACCGAAAACAATAATGTAATAACACATCTATAATATCTCCCATTATTTTCCAGTCCGAATTAATTATATTAACATAGACATATCGCTTGAATGGATGAAAAAAATATGCGCGCATATCGTACCTATTACTACTACTTCAAAATCGTTCCAACGATGCAACATTCTCTGCTTTCCTTAGCGTGCTTCTAATTTCTTCTCTCACTTTGTTTTTACGTGATTATATCAATCTCTTGTACATATTGTTTATTATTTTTATATTAACGCCTTTGTCTTCCTTACATAATTTATTAAACAACAACACTAAAGAAACAATGCCAAATGTACCTATATTATATTATTAATTAATTATTAAAAAAAATTGAATATTATCTATGTTTGTAGATGAAAAAAATGAAGCGTAGTGTTACATAATTGTTGCCATAGGATTTAAATTTTTCGATGATCATAATAATGATGATGATGATAAAACTGGTTAGTGAGTTAAAAAAAAAAATCTATTCATTTGTAAGATAATGTATTATAATATATTATTAGTTTACTGCGTCTTTGATGATGATGTAACTAAACAAAAAAAAGCTAGCTAGAAGCTGATGATAAAAAAGAAACTTATTTAATCAATGCATATATATTTTATTAAATTTTTATAATGTTATCAAATTATTAGCAGATCTTCTATCTATTAATAAACTTATATTATTTCGTTACGATTTGAATATATTATATATTATTATATGTATGTATTATGCAATCAAAAACAAAACAAACAAAATAAAAAATAATAGGAGTGGGAACAAATCGTTACAAACATTCAAAACAAATCAACATGAATGATGATTGATTGATTGAAAAAAAAAAAAATAAAAATAATTTTTAGATTAATTAACTAATGATAATACATATATATGCCTGTGAAAAATCACTAGAGAAGAATCAATATTTTAGTGCAGAGCGCATGTAAATAAATTAATTGGCCATTATTTGATAATGAATGAAAATACCAAAAAAAAAAGAAATTAATATGTTAACTACTTATTACTATTACATTGTTTTCTTACGTCTTTCATTATTAATTAATTATTAATTTATTAGAGCTCTATTTATTTTAAATGTTGTTATTGAATAAAAAATGATGATGAAAAAAAACAATGGAAAAAAAACGATATATAAGAATTATAAATAGTAATGCAAATATATATAAATATATTAAATTATTATTGTTCAAACAAAAATAAATAAAGGATAAACTTGTTTATATAAATATTATTGTGCGATGTTAATGTTGATACTATACTATACCTTTTTTATTTTAGCAAAAATTTGAATTTGAGTTTTTCCGCGCCCAACTACCAACAGAAGTTTCACTGCTCACTCACAGATGGCACAATAGTGATGCCATCTATACGATTTAATACAAAGGTGTGAGTTTAACAATATTGGTGTGGCAGTCAAATACACACACAGTAGTTTTTCGTAATTAGATTGCATAAAAATTACGACCACTCCTACTCAAGTACAATTAATTTGCACCGAATTAATATCTAGCCCACCACGATGCGTTAAATCCACCACCCCGATGCTACTACACAACCACAATCAGGTGATTAGAAAAAAATGAATAAATTCATCGATTACTTTCGTCGCAAAGACAATGACTATCATCCGACACAACATTCCCCATCGGTGATCGGGAGTCCGACGAACGTGCAGCACGACATACATGTAAAACGCACCAAGGATGGCAAGCTGGAGGGCCTACCGAAAGCGTGGCTCAAGCAAATCGGTGAGTAGTTTTATTGTTTGAAAAATAAAATTCATAACCTCACTCACTTACTGTTTGTATATGATAGGTAATCAACTCACCACCGAGGAGATCGTACGCAATGAGAATGCGGCCGTCGACGCTGTTACGTACTTGAATTTTGCAATCTATCAAAATTTGGGCGGTGTAAAGTTGTTGGCGACAGAGTATACCATTCAGAAAGAGAATGAAGCGTTGGACTTGTATATGAATTCGAAGGATGCGCACCAGAGTAAGGACGATGATTATGGTTCGGATGAGGAGCATGGACGTAGTAATAAAAATATCAAAGATGGCAGACAATTGCCGCCTGCTTTACCAGAACGATCCGATCGGTACGTGTATCCAGTAAACACAAACAATAAAATAACTGCGTGCATATAACGTTGGCCTTGAATGATAACATACTTCACGAAGGCTACTTGTATATTTATTGTCTAATTGATGACGTAATTAACGTTTTAGATCCGAAACCGTTATTATACCACCGCCATTGAAGCCGAAACCAAAGAACAAAGATGTTGCCAAATCGTTGGATAATCTACACTTATCTGATACGGACGATACAATATTGCGACGCAAAACGAAACCGGACGATATGTGGAGCGATGGGGAGTATATGACTGCATTGAGACGCATCTGCAGCCATACGAATCCATTAGAGAAATATCAACGTTTGAAGCAAGATTTAGGATTTGGAGCGAGTGGTATTGTATTCGTAGCGTTGAACAGGGAAAACGATGAGCATGTGGCGATTAAGGATATCGATATGAGCAAACAAGCGAGGAAGGAGTTGCTCTATGGCGAAATTAAGATACTGAAAAACTTGCAGCACAAGAATTTAGTAAACTTTTTGGAGTCGTTCATGATGGAGGACGATCATCTATGGGTGGTGATGGAGTTACTGGACGGCGGTGCATTGACTGACGTGGTTACCGAGACGATAATGAAGGAGGGACAGATTGCAGCTGTGTGCTACGAAGTATTGAGCGGCATTGCATATTTGCACTCGTGCGGAGTAATACATCGCGATATCAAATCGGATAACATTCTGCTAGGTATGAACGGTGCGGTTAAAGTCACCGATTTCGGTTTTTGTGCGAATGTCGTCGACAACGAGCAGCGCAGCACGATGGTTGGCACGCCTTTTTGGATGGCGCCGGAAGTAGTCACACGCAAATCTTACGGTAAAAAAGTGGATATATGGTCGTTAGGTATTATGGCGATCGAGATGATACACGGCGAGCCACCGTATCTAAAAGAACCGCCACTACGTGCGCTATATTTAATTGCAGCGAATGGACGACCGCATATCGATAAATGGGAAACGTTGTCGTCGGATCTGCAAAGCTTTATCGATTGCTGTTTGCAGGTGGATGTGGTAAAACGCGCTTCGGCTAACGAACTGCTCAAGCACGAGTTTCTGATCGATCGAATGGAGCTGAGTACGCTGACGCCGCTTATTAAAGCGGCCAAACGACAATTGAATCGACAATTTTAGGCGATTTTTAACTTAACAACAGTTACCTACACCTTTATTCCACTGGCATATCAGAACGCATTAAATGTATTTCAGATTAGCTATTCTGCAGTACATTCAATACATTCTGAAATGGAAGTGGACGAGACGTAGACTTTATCTTACTAAACTGAAGATTAAATTGAGCATTTGATTCGAATGTTGTTGCATGGCTTTACATCTTTTAATAATATGAAAATGTCAATTATTCTTCAGATTTACAGCAAAAAATGCCTCAATAACAATCTATACCATAGAAATCGAATCAAAAATTAATATTATTTTCAAAAAATCTTGAATTTTGTTTCGATTTCAATGAGATTTCTAAATACATATTTTCAAATTCGAAACTACTGGTAAAAGAAGGTGGGCACATTTTGTCCAAATTCAATAACTTCAACATATATTTTTTATAATAGTACGCGATTTGCATCTAAACGTGCCCAAATAATATAAAAATCGAAACAAAAATTAACATTTTTTTTAAATCTTGAATTTTGCTTCGATTTCAATGAAATTTCTAAATATATTTTACAAATTAGGTGAAAGGAGGTGGGCACAATATTAATTTTATCCAAAAAAACAATAACTTCAACATATTTCCATATAAAAATAGTAGAATGCCATATCATAAAATTTTGTTGTTTAAGTACAAAGTAAGCGCTCAATCCGTTCCTAAAGTAAATAAGTTGGACAACAATATCAAAACAAACAACGTGCCTTGCATTTAATATAATTTAAAACTCTCTGAGTGATCAACCAAAAAAATAAAATAATAAAGAAAAACAATAAATTAATTAATTGTATTTTTTATATAAATCGTTTTTATACATTTTAATATTTTTTATATATATAATTGCACTTTTTATCAAATCAAGTTAATTAATTAAGTAAATTAAATTAAGCGCTTTTTTATTATAAATATTGATCTCGATCGATAAAAAAAACGTTTCAATGTCCAATAATATTTTAGAAGCTTAATTGTAATAATTGTGTACATATTCAAAAAACCAAAAAATGAAGAGGAAGAAAAACAAACAAGCAAGGTTGTTGCGTTAAATTAAATGAAACCAAATCAAATTAATTAAATCAAATCCATATATCCATCTGATAACGATTCGTCTTCTTCATGTTGACGAGGTACTCCTTCGCCGAATCTTCGCCCATCTCCTTGTTGTCCATCAGCACCTTAACGAGCGCATTTTCCACATCCTTCGACATATTCTTCGCATCGCCGCAAATACACACCGTCGCATCACCATCGACAATCGCATCGGCGACGAAACGTCCATTCTTCAGTATGCGATCCTGCACGTAGATTTTCTTGTCCTGTTCGCGCGAGAATGCAGTGAATAGTTGCGTCAACAGGCCGCAGGTGATTAAATCCTTCAATTCCTGCTCGTAGATGTTGTCCTGCTTGCTGTAGCGACATCCAAAGAACAGCGAGCAACTACCGAAGATCTGATCGGAGGTGCGACGGTGCTGGAGGAAGCCAACGTAGGGCGCAACACCAGTACCGGGACCAATTAGAATTAACGGCGTGGATGCATTCGGTATGCTTAGGAAATTTGTCGGTTTACGAAAATAGAAGCTGAGCTCGCTATTCTGCGAGGTGAGTATATCCTCCATCCATCCGGTGCAGACACCACGATGATTCTTCAACTCAACCACCGCAAAGGCAAACTTCAATTCATGACGGAGTAGTGGTGATGATGCAATGGAATAGTAACGAGGTAGTAACGCTGGTAGATGCTCGAATAAACGTTCGATGGGGGGCTTGCAGCTGGGCAACGAATTAAAAACGCCAAGCAGTGTTTGTCCCTCATTTGCTATGAATTCATTGTACTTTTGCGAATCTTTCAGATCGCACAGCTCATTGATCAACTCTTTATCGGCATCGCATTGCGCATACGGTAAAATCGCACGCAAAAACAACTTCATCAAAGTATTGTTAATTAATTTGATTGATTGATTGATTAATTGGTACATACCTTTTTGGGAACGCTGCGAATATCGCAATGTCGCAGAAATGCATTCCTAATCGTACCGTAGATGGGCAGGTGCGGTGGAATGATCGGTTTTTTCTTGACTGTATCCTTCAGGATCGTGAGGGAGTAAGGTACATCGGCGATGTTTTCGTAGTGTAAGCGTTTAATCAGCTCATCCACTTCCTGGACGTTGTTTTCAGGTAGGATGGCAATCGCATCGCCCGGCTTATAATCGTGATGAATGTCCTAGAAGATTAAAACCATGTTACACGGAGTAGACGATGCGTTCAACACCTTCCAACGGTTGATGTTGCATAGTGGTACTCTAACCGTCAAATGTTGGAGAGTCTTGGACTCATTGTCTAGATTCGGCTTTAACTATTCACAATTTTTTATGCATTGTAAATATCATGTATCTCTTTGAATAAGGAATGACGCAATCGACTTGCCGCCATCAAACCTATGTATAAATCAAAATAATTTAACTAACCACCTACTTTCGAATATCTCTAAGCGATGAGTCACATTCAGAGCTTGGTATATGATTATAAAAATAACAATAATCACTTTTCAATGGAGGAATTAGTTGGGTTAGAGTATGGTTTAGTATTCGTTTAGTTTAAATACGAAAATATAGTGTTTAGAATAAGCAATTTGTGCATAAAACAATGTTTCATTTCAACATTTCAATTAACTATTTGCAATTTTTAAACCTAGAAAATTTTTGTGATCAACCAAAATTGTAGTTTCACGATCAACTTGTTGCTCATCCTTATTCTAGAATATTAAAACATGTCGTATAATGCATGCCTTCAACTTTTCAAAATTTACTTGCAGCTTGTGATGTGCGCGTATCAAATTTAATGGCAACCTTAGTAACTTTTATAAGTTTGTGCCCTATTCTGCCTTTCGTTGAAGATTTAAAACATATTTTGTTGTGCTAGCAACAATTTTTGATGCATTGTTTCCCCCACACACACACACATAATATGTCATATTAAATATATAAAAAAATGATATTACTTTAATGTCGATGGTGACTTCGTACGTGCGCTTCACATCATTCCCATTCGACAGTAAGCGATATCGCACTATCTTCGCCTTGTACAGCGGACTGTTGACGAACGGCAGCGTACCGACGTGGTGAAGATCCTAGGAGGGTAAAACATAGAATAGAGATCAAACTTTTACTTTGCTATGACAACAAGTCAGTAACGATACATCATCACATAATTAAAAATAAATAAATTAATTTATTACAAGTTACAACAAGACACATTTACTTACGGGCTTGAAATTGACGGCATCGTAATGAATTTCCAAATATTCGGGCGGCGAATTCATCCTTCATCGATGAAGGAGCAGCGCGTGTGTTTATTTACGTTTTAATGTGTGCGCTGGTTGATTTTGTTGCGTTGGAAGTTCGTGTTGTTGTTGTTGCGCGACGAGCGAGCAAATTTAACCTTAAATTTTTTTCGAATCCATGTGACGTTACCCCTCACATAAGCAACAAAAAATGGAATGAGGGCGTAAATAAATAGCGATAATAAATAAAAGAAAAATTGTGTAAGGTCGTCGTGGTCGACAATTCGCGTTTTTAACGCTATGATGAATTATTATGGTGGTGAATTAATTTATGCAATAATGTTTGTGATTGTGAATTATAAAGTGGTGATTAAATGATCGCGATTGGTGTAGCGTTTTATTTATTTGTTGATACACGCGACGAGGTAAGGTCGATCAAGATGATGAATTAGATTGTTTTTTGTCAATAAAATACGATCGAAATTCCATTAAATTGGTGCAATTTTAAGGTTAAAATTTGAATTTCCCGCGCATGCGACTGTTTATGATCGTCTAGTGAAGATGGCGTCCATTCTAAGAAAAATTCACATTTATTGTGCGAATCGATGTTTTTTCATCCACCAAGCATCGAGTGCGTAATTCTAACCATCATTTCGATTTGAATTAGAAACGAATTTGTTTAATTTGATATATTGAATTGGTTCAGCAAGTCGACGAGAGGGCTCCACAGAGAACGAAACGAAACAGCAACGCGGTCGCTGCTGCTTGGCCCGTTGTTCGCTTCGCCTCACACACACACACACAATTAATATGGAGTGCAGTTTTCGTACGGCGCCATTGTTGTAATAGGAGGAAAAAGGCTGAATTATTATATTCCAACAGCGATTTCGTACGTGTTTTTTGGCATCGATGGTGAAATCGTTTACGCATTTTCGGTGGTGTGTTTAAATCGGATAGTGTGATATCGTAGTAATGTGTTGCAATGTGTGGCGTGAGTGAAGCGAGGAGGTGGTGCGTATAAAAAAATAAATTAAAAAGCATTTTTTTTTATTTGGCTGGCTTGGCGAGCGATTTGAATTTTTGCATCTGAAAAGCGCCGGGAATCATATCGCGTTTGTGGCTATGTTAGAATGGAACCAGCAGGCGATTAAAATTTGTTTTTCACATATTGATCAAAGTGAGTTCAACACAATAATAATAACGTACGATTTGACGTTGTTGAATAATAATTTTTGTGTGGAATATAAAAAGGCGTTGAAAAACCGATTTATTCATTTTATTACAAACAAGGGGATTAAGCTGAATGAATGGGATTGCGTACAGCCTCGGTGAGGCATCCCCATGTGGAGGTCATGGCTCCAGCATTAACCGACACTAATCAAAGTCAGAACTATAAGCTAGCGCACAACCAATCACCGATCAATGGTAGTAGCAAGACAACTACAGCAGCAACAGCACAACAGCAAGCAGCCGAACATTTATATAATAATAAGCATCATGAACTAAACAATGTGTTTGATAATTTGAATACGTTAGTATTGGCCACTGAACTATTAAAAAGTGGTGGTGGTGGTTGTTCTGGATTTATGATGAATCAATGTCCAATCACAACATCTATGGACGAAGAACAACAACAACATCAGCATCAGCAGCAACAACAACAGCATCAACATTTACACCAACAGCTACAGCAACAACAACAACAACAACCGGATGTGAATCAGGACGATACGACTACTAATAAAATCATGGGCGGCCTACAGAAGACGACGACACCACCGTTACAGCACGACGATCATCTCATTGCCGCCAACCTCAGTCTACTCAACAAAACCACCACGAACAACACCAGTACGGGCGAATCGGACGTGGAACAATTGCTCCAGCTAAACGTTGATGGCGATAACGTCGTCGACGATTTGATGCAGCAGGTGATTAAATCGTTTGACGGTAGCGATGTGACGATGGCGCTGGAAAAGGAGCTGCTGTTCAACGAGTGCGACGTCATGAATATGAGCATTGAGGAACAATTGGTGGATGCGACAACGGTGAAGGAGGCCCAAACCAAAGAGATGCTGATTGACGTGCAACGGAAGCACGCCAAGCTGGAACGTCGTATGGATTTTCTCCTACGTCGTATACGCAAGTTTCAGATACGGAATATGGGGCAGCATGTGAGCGGCGAGGTGGCTGGTATATTTGAGCACGTGCATCGAACGCTGCGACGATGTAAAGACAACAATCTGCAGCAACAGCAAGCACAGCAGCAACAACAGCAACAGCATCAAGCGATTAGTAATCCACAGCCGCAGCAGCAAGATGTCACTGTGGATTCGACCACGAATAATGTAATGCAGGACGTGCAACCACCAATAACGCCAGTGCAAACGATTGAAAAACTCAAGCCCATCTCGTATAGTTCTACTAAAAATCTCGTTAAGAAGCTGGAGACGAGCGTCGTGCTGCAGGCGAACAATGCATCACGTCAGCGGCACAGCACGCGATATTTCGGTAGCGGTTCGAGCGAGCCGTCATCGTTTCGGGCGAATGTGAGCGGTCTAACAATGATACCGCAATGGGCGCCAGACGAGAAGCTGGAGCTGCAGCGCGTCAGCGGCTATCTGGAGTCGGAGATAAAGATGGTACAGGACGAGGTGGATAGCGAGGCAACCGTGAGCAGTTCGGGCGGTGAGAGTTGCGACGAGATGCAGACGTATAATAATCCGCATCAGCAGTTTTTGCCGATGTAAGTGTTGGGGTTGTTTCATTAGCTCAAAAAAATCAATTTTTAATTGGCAAAGTTTTACTATATCCTACTACATTGCAAGAAACTTTTGACTTTACAATTTGATGAAAGATTCAATAATACGTTCATAATTCATTCATGATTTTCTAAATTAAGCATTGTAATGTTTTTGTATGAAAAATCTTTAAATGAATTCTTCAATGTTGTTTGTCAAAAAAATAAATTAACAGTTAGATTTTGTAAATTTCTAGAAACATTTCTTGTTTGTTTTGTTGAGAATGAATGAAAAGGGTACGTTGTTGTCATTCACTAAGCTCGTATTACAGAATAAAACACTATTTTTTTCTAAAAATTTCTATTATACTAGTCTTAGTTGCGTAAGATTGTGCAATAATACCACCGATTGTTAATTACATTGTTTGTGTTTTAGTCATAAGCGAGCGGCGTGGAAGTATGCTATGGATCGTGCGGCGATTGCATGCCGCTGGACCTGGCTCCAATCGCAGGTATCCGACTTGGAGTATCGAATACGACAGCACAGCGATCTGCATCGAAAGATACGCGCTAGCAAGCAGCAGGTGAAGCTCGGTGGTTTAGCGCCGCCACCACCCAATGCTACCACAGCAGCAGCCAACACCACCGCAACCCTTAACAGCAGCAGTAGCGTTCCTCCATCGTCGCCGACGTGCGTGAACGGCTATCGCGGCCCGTTACCCGGCGCCTCATCCATCAAGCCATTGTCAACAACAAACGTGGACTGTAGTAGTAGTAGTAATAGTAATAGTGCGAGTAATAATGCGATTATTACAACCTCAACAAACACCACCCAAATCATTACAACTGTAACAACAACAACACCAGCGAATGGAAGTTTATCACCTAATAGTAGTAGCACGTGTCCGGACTATCAGTGCGCCCGAACGCGTCCCCTCATCAACTTTCGCAAGCGTAAGCTGCTGCAGCTGAACGGCTTGCATGCGGTGTCGAAAAAAGCGGCACGTTCCGCGTCGATCAAATGCGGCTGCGTTTCGCCGAAATTTATTTGCGCGCTGTGCACGGGCCGAACCGATCCAACGTACCCGCGCGACATAGCGGATTATCTCAGCAAGAATGAGAAGCTCGGTCTGCTGGATCCATCCTACCATCCTGTCTTTTCGCTGAATGAAGGTAGCGTACATGTACACATTTTTATTTATGATATGTAATGTTATTCATCGCCTTTTTAGATGCGTCTGCGTCGTTGCACATGGAGGCGATTATGAAAACGCCCGAATGGCAGCAGCGCAGCTCGCGCAGCAATCTGAAATCACTGAAGTACATTAAGGGCGATCGCATTGGTAGCGAGAAGCAGCCGACGAATGCGAGCGCTGCGGCTGCGACAGCTGCCGGCGAGAATCGACCGAGGAAGCTGGAGCATCGGCGGAAGTACAATCGATTGATTAAGTCGAGCACGGCGAATGCTCTGTCAGCCAGTAAGCAATGTTTTACAATGATATTTTTTTACTTTACATGTGTATACATTGTATAAGAGGAATTTTTTTCGTATTGTTGTACGATTAGGGAGCACATTCTATAAAAATCATGTTACATTATTCGTTTTCTCTGATTTGTTACGAGAATTCGTTAATTATTAGATAACTATGAATATTCATCGGGTTCTTAAAAGTTATAATACATCGGTTCCCTGGTAAAAATAGTAATATATAAGTAAATAAGTAAATTGGATTTCATATTATATTTATTTTTTTAATTGTTTTCTTTTTATCTTTTATAATCATGAAAATATCATAATTACTTGTTTATTTATATAGTATTGAATTTTTGCTATAAAATATACAGCAAAATACTTGTTATGTTTGGCTCATAAAAATGTAGCTATTATCACGAAATCTGGTCGTCTCTGTTATAATACATCGAGAATTTGGCATATTATCATTTCAAGTCAAAAAAATTATTCTTCCGTTACAAAATGTAAAACGTAAAACATAATGTTTTTTGGTAGAATACGCTAATAAGTTGGTCTCTCTGGTTAATTCCTTTATTATGTTTTAAGATCATTTTCGTTTTTAGCTAGGCGGTGGTATTTTACAATGCTAATTGCTTTTCTATAATTTTTTATATAGAAGACAAGCTATGAATTTTAATGATTTCATTTGTATTGCACGATTAGCTTGGACATTCTAGAAAAATCGTTTTATATTCCCTGCTTTTCATGAGTCGTCTATATAGAATTCGACTTTTTGGCTATGTGTGAATAGTTTTCGGGTTCTCAATGCTAAAATATGTACATATGTATGAAAATTCTGATGAAAAAAGAGAATACGTACTAGAGTATGATTTTTATAAAATACGCTTATTACTATAGTAAGATTTTTCGAATTTATGACTTTATTATCAATTATCAAATTCGTAATGTTTCTTGGCAGAATACGCTAATAAGATAAAGAGTCTCTCTGTTTAATACCTTTATAGTACATGTTGGGATAATCTTCTTTTTTAGCTAGGCGGTGGTAATTTCCAATGTTAATCCCTTTTCTATAAGTTTACGTAGAAAACAAGCTATATATTCTAATGGTTTCATTTGTATTGTGTCTCGGACATTCTAGAAAAATCGTATTATATTCCTTGTTTTTCATGATTTTGCGGCTAGGTGTAAATAGTTTATATTCATATATCTCTAGATAAAGTCAACCCTATAAATACACATATTCTGATGAAATAAGACAAATCTTAATGAAGTATGATTTTTATGGAAAGTTATTCGGATTGATGATTTTATTGCCAATTATCGATACAGTAACTATAATTTTAAAAGGTTACATTTTAGATTTTCATTTTTTGTTTAAGTATCTTTGTACACTAATAGTATTCATAACACAGTGCGATACACATTATTGATCCTAGTAAATATGGAGCATATTACTACAACATTTATTTGTAAACGTCCGCCCGCCTGTTCGCCTACCCGCATAAAAACAGCATTATTTGCATCATTAATAACGTTCTTCGCTTTGTGTTGTAGAAATAAAGAATCGTTTCCGCGGCCGAAAACCGCTACGCAACCTGAAGAAGCGCTCCCGCATCCTATCGCAATTTCAAGCGGTTGGCTCGGACGGCGCCGACGAGGAGGTGGAACAGCTCGGCATCAATGCCAGCGGCGGTAATAAGTATGAATCGCCGAGCACGTCACCGCTGCTTACCGCCCAAACGATTAGCGGCTTTCAGAAGCGGAATCGCGTCGATTCGTACGACATTGACAATATTATTATACCGTATAGTGTGGCAGCGTCGACGAGGGTTGAGAAGCTGCCATACAAGGAGATATTAACACCAAAGTAATTATTACACAGCACATTCATTGTATTTAAATGAATTCTAATTTTAAATTTGATTGTTTTTTTGTAGATGGCGAATAGCTGAATCGGAGTGTGTAGTAAAATATGACGTGAAAAATAATGGTATTGTAAAAACTAGTCAAGAAAATAACGATGAGGTACTTTTACTATTTATTATTTACTATTATTACTCTCCTAAAATTTATTAAAATATTTTAAATGATGATCATGGGCATTGAAAATAATACTTGACCAATTCATGCTGGGTTGTGTTAACTGATTTCATTTGATGGAGATAAACTATTCTCAATATTGATTTGTTGCTAATTTAGATATAAAGTCAAAAAATTGTCAGAATTGCAATATGATTACGAATTTTTATTTCTTCTCCACGTGGTACACTTGTCTTTAAAAAGTAATTTGTTTTCATTTATTAACTAACAAGCATGTATTTACATAAAAAATTATAACAGCATTCAACGTGTTATGCTTTACTACTTCGAGGAAGTATCATTTTGTGTTGATCGATTTATTTATTTTATTTGAAATGAAGTAAATAATTTTCGTTTCAAAAATATTTGTTCATATCATTCCCATCGCTTATGATTTTGATGAATTTATATTGTAATTTTGTAGGCATAGATTTTCTACGATAAATCCTGCAATTATACTCATCTTAAATATATTATACTTGTCACTTAGAGCAAGATTGTGTTAAATATTTCTAGGTATTTTTTTGTTAATAATTTTGCACCGAACTACTCGAGATCTGTTAAGCTTATAAAGTCAATACGATATTTTGTTGGCTTCTTTTGGCAAATGAAAAAAAAGTGGTAAATAATCGTTTAAAAAAATATGCGTTCCTATCAGTCTAATCAATATTAATTTATATTGTAACTTAGTAGGCATAGATTTTCTGCAATTTATACTTATTTTTGACATATTATACTTTGTCACTTAGAGCAAGCTTGTGTTACACCACTCTCATAATGTGTTGAAGATGAACTATTTAAGACAAAAAAATAAACACTATAGCAGTGTTTGTTATAAAGATCAACCGCGCATAATTATGTATGAATCAACCGTTTATGGTCTATTGATTTTTCACTAAATCTAGCCCAAGCAATTTAAGCGAATTATCTTTGTAAAGTTAATTTAACGAATACTATCACGTTTGGCTTTGTGTTGGATGTCAGTTAATTACCTCTTAACACATTCTGTACATAAAAATTCGACAGCGCTAATGACTTTTTAAAGTGTTACGTTTTGTTTGCGTAAAAGAAAGTTGCTTTATGTACTTTATTCAATGTATTCAATTTTAGTCTCTTTGTTTGTATTGTAAAAAAGACGGAAATTTCTTATCGTTAGTTTTATTATTTATTAAACAAACAATACATATCATATCAAATAAAAATATATTTGTGTTATACATACCATTTATATTGTTTGGTGGTTTGTAGGACGAGGATCTATCTGAGGATGCGGTGGTTATACGACATGAAAAGTGCGAACTGGAAGAGAAGAAAAAGTTTCTCAGCTACCTAAAGCTACCCATCGGTTATGGACGTTCGCGTGGTAATCGACGCACCGATAGTCGTGCGGAATCGAGCGGTGCTAATACGCCCGATCCGATGTCGCCGGCACCATCCCTACAGCAGAACAACAACAACAATACGACGACAGCATTGGGCGGCGGTAGTGGTGGTGGTGACAGTGACAACAATCCGAGTAAGGAAAACAGCATTGTATCATCACCGATTACATCGCCGCCCGCCACACCACTACCACCTCAGCAGCTCGATGATAATACCAGCAGCAATAGCGCCGTTCCAACGCCGCCGCTGGTTTCAACCAACACCGCCACCACCACCGGCGCCGGCACCACGACATCGATGAACTTATTGCGCCGTCGGACGATATCTCAATCGCGCATCGTTAAAACACAGACGGGCGATAAGGAGTTGGTGTTGATTAGCGGCGGTGAGACGCGCAGTAATACACCGATTGAACAACAGCAAATTGAAGTGCAGCCGTACGATAAGCGTACGTTTCCGCTGAATGAGGATTCGTACGATAAGATGGTACGGAGTATGCCCGACGAGCATAAACTGAAGACGAATATACGATCGCAGGATTCTAGCGCGGTGCCGAGTCCCGCAAGCGAGGAATACGACGATAAGCTGGACTTTCACGATAGCGAATCGACCGAATCGGCGTTTGGCGATGAGGATCCCAATGATCCGGAATGGGATATGGAGCGCGTCAAGGAGCGGCATCGCAGATAGGATTGTTTTCATGTTGTTGTTGTTCTAGTTGTAATAATAATTAATTTGGGCTGGCACCAAAAAAACAAACACATAGAAATGATTCAATTCATTTTCGTTTCTTCTTTTTATTATTAATTGAAAAAAACTACTAAGCAACCAAAATTTCAATATATGATGCATATGATTAAAAAGCGTCGACTCAATTGTTGTAATATATTGTAATAACAATTTTCAATCATTTACTTGTTCATTACAATAACAATGGCGACGGCGTTTCCTGTTTTAATCAAAACTCTAATATTAATATAAACTTGATTTTTATATAAACAAATAGGCAGTGCGCGCGCTAATTTAGTTTTTTTTCTTTTCGTTTTGTTAAACACATACAAATGAATGAGCTTCGGATTTTGTATTCATGCATTCGATGATGAAAGTCTGTGATGTGATTTCCATATTAAAAAAATTGTACAATATTTCAATACTGTTGTTGCTTTTTTAGTATTGTAAATATAAACGTAAGTTAAAAGCAAAAACAAAGGATGATACAGAATTCAAAGCTTTATTTAAATAAAAGATAACGATTCGGGGGTGAGGAGGAAAAATTAAAATGGAGAGAAAATTTGCATGAAACAAAAAAAAACTAAAATGAAAATGTTACTTTCTCGATTTCGTATTTTTCTAATTGTAAATTTACTAGAAGTACAGTTTCATTACTTTATTTTATTATTTTTTTCCTTTGCAGAACGTTGCAAGTGTTTATAAATATTCATATTGTCTAATTTTGTACTGTTGAAATAAATTATCGATACTAGTAGTTAACAAATCTCATTAATAATGTACAGTTTCTCTTTCTCTTTGTTCGTTCGTTAATTTATTTACACTTTATTCTCTATGAGAAAAACAATGACAAAGAAGTTTATTCATTATTTCTTTTTCTTATTTAGTTTTTTTTGAAATTTGCTAATATTTCATATATTGATTCCAAACAAAAACAAATGTAACTGAGTTTATGTAAAAAATAATAAAAGTGAATTAAATCCCAAGACAAAATATAACACACTCATAATGAGATGCTCTTTATAAGAGTGCATTTTGTATGATAATATATCATAATCATTATTTTTTTAGTTCGTATATTTTACTTAAATATCATACATACAAAATTTGTACATAAAGAAAAATAATATAAATAAAAATCAATTTAATAATTGACAATCATTTTTCTAACATATTTATAAACATTTGAATGCATCAGCGAAGCGTATGTATGTAATTTGATGACTAATTTTAAACAATGTATATTTTATTCATTTGAATCGAGCGCCCAAAGATATGCAACTTAATTTCCAATTTCTAACAGCATAAATTTAGTTTGTGTCCAAGCTAACAACTACTTTGACTATCACTACATAGATGGCGCCAGATCGCAATGTAAAAATCTGAGCTGTCATTTTCAAAAATCGTCAGTCCCGTCAGTCCTTGTCAAACAGAATATGAATCAACATCAATCAAGAAGAGTTATTAAATCTGTGCTCTCAAGCAAAATGAATAATAATACGTAAGTGGGAAAAGGATGTATTTGTTCTCAACCGACAGGGAAACCTACATTATAAGCTGTGGCAGGAAATGAAAACGTTTAAATTCACAACAAGTAATTGATGTAAGTTTTGTTAATGATTTTATAACAGATAGTGTAATGCGATACCGTGATTGGTACTAAATTATTATTATAACGCAGGATATTAAAAATAAAATGTATTTCTTAGATGTCAGCTTAACATGGAGGAGATGATTTTTGGAGTGAAACTGCATCAGGTGTTTCTCTTCGAGTACACACCATCCAAAATCAGATCTGCGACGATTTTCATCGCTCAGAAGCGCAAGATTATTGAAAGGCGATGATAAAAGTACGCCAAATGGTCGAGAATAAGAAAACATTCTTCTGAGAGCAGGTCATAATCCAGGAATGATTTGTGTCAACATCAATTGGATCCAGTCGTCTGCATAAACATAAAATGGATCCACAAGGAGAGTAGTAGATAGTTGAAAGATGACACAGTATATATCGAAGGTAAATTACTTTATTAAATTAAATAAACACATTTTATTTATTGCATTTATCTATTATTTATATTATAATATGTACTTTGTTACACTTATTTGTGCACTTTGTGTATTACTGGAAATAATATTTATTCTGTGATTTTNGCTATAACACTATAAGGTTAGTATTTATTTGCTTCCCTATTTATGAAGCTTTGTTTTGCATTGCATATTTTGCAATATTGTGTATTTTATTATATTTATTTGAGTACATTGTATATTGTTTATTCTATTTCTATGACAACGGAGGGATTGAGAACAACGATTTTATTCTCTATTGTGACTAAGTGAAACGAAGAAAATCGTTTTTCTCAACCCCTTCGTTGTCATTCCTTTTAAGCCACGTGCACACTGTTGTGATGTGATGGGCAATAATCGATACAATACCTGTTGGTATAGTAGCATCAAATTGGTGAGTTTGCGTGTCGACTTTCGAAATTTTGACACATGAACTCACCAAATTGATGCTGCAATGTTAATGAATCGTATCACAACTCCGAGTTGCTCTTCAGATCAGATGTTTTATTAAAAAATGACATCGGGGTGATTGAAACG
>JARJDW010015790.1:0-15378 GCA_030264715.1 Adinopsis sp. GC000173 | reverse complement strand
GTTACGTACTATTTCCAAAGTTGGAAATAATTAGCCAATTCGGAATAGGAACCGAATTTTGGATGAAACGAGCAAAATATGAGAATGGCACACAATAACGATTACAGAACGTAAAATATTGTCTGAAATAATTTAACCATCCCAATTTGATCAAATATATCTAATATGAGATACTTAAGCACTTTGTTATTCGTGTGGATGATATCGCATTACATTCGTCTACCTTTTTCACTTAACATTAATATAATTCAGCAACGAATTAATTCCCACGTGTGCACCGAAATAAAATCGTATATATGTATCTTCTTCGAAGCGAGAGAAAAAAAAGAATACGGGAACGACACACAATATAACGTATTGCAAAACGTTAATTAGTTTAAAAGCATTTTAAATATATTAGATGTACACATATACATGTGTATGGAGTGGATTATAATAAAGGTTAATGTGCACATTCATCAATTATCAATTTATCGATCGACTTTAAAGCACAATACAATTTCAAGGATTGCAGATGATTGCGCTGATTAATTATTTAACAACATAATTATATGACTTTCCATTTAGTTAATGAACATTAATTTGGTAAATGATATATTGACTCATTATTTTATTGCTCGCGACCGTAACTTTTCAACACACACACACACACACAGCCACACACAGCGTATATAAAAATTGATACACATACAATTTTAATAATTTAATTCGCTTAATGGCTGAAATGTATGCACAATGACGAGATTTGAATCTTTTAACGTTGAAAAAGCATTTCTGATTCAAAAACATCAGACATTAATAATTTCATATTGTTGCCTGCTTTAATCACCCGAGTTGCTCTGTATAGACGCTTTTTTTTCAATAAATTTTCTATGAATTCATTTCGCGGAATGCAAGAACTTGTGCATGCAATTAAAATAAAACGTTGTGGGTTTTTCATCAGAATTCGAGTTGTACAAACACTGATTATGTATGGCTTTTTGTAAATAATATAGAATTTGTTTATTATTTAAAAAAATCTTTATGAATATTTTTATTTAGCCTTCAAACATTTTGTAACTACCAATTTTTGGCTGGAAAATGACCAACTTTCTTTTTTAACCATTCCAAAAACTATTTCAAAATTTTTGACTAGTAGGATACAGAATGTGTTTGTAACTTTTCAAAATCTTGATAAAAGTCTAAAACCTCAAACTTACTCTGTTCTTTTTCGACCATTTCAAAAATGGTTACAAATTGAATGAAGAAAGTAAGTAAATTAGAATTTTAGACACTTTTTGACTGTTCTGCAATTATAAAGTTAATGTCATTTAAATTAACGTTTATTTACTATTTTAGAACCAATTTTTATGCCCTGTAGAATTTCCTCGTTCAACAATGATAACGCGCTCGTAAAGTGAAGAGTATATTATTGTTATAATCACCGAGTTGCACTAGAAACTTTTTCCCAATAAATTTTGTATGCGCGAATGTGAAAGAAACTGCGCATGCAATTAAAATGAAACGCTGTCAGTATTTATCGAAATTGGAATTGTATAAATAATAATTATCAATTGTGGCTTTTAATAAATAATTAATGAAATTTGTTAAAAAATTTGTATAAATCTAGATAACAATCATTTCTTATGCAAACATCAAATATTAATAATCTTGCATTGTTGCAGTTTTAATTACGAAAAAACGAAATTAGGCATGCAATTAAAATGAAATGTTGTTTATATTAATCAAAATTATGCAAATAATGATTAAATGTGGCTTTTAATAAATATTTAATGAAATTTGTTTAAAATTTGAATAAAAATCAATTCTTATGCAAACATCAAACATTAATAATCTTGTATTGTTGTTAAAAATTAATAAGTTAAATTTTGTCGGTAATTTTTGCACGAGTTTGCGCAAGAAATTATGCTGGCAATTAAAATAAAATGTTGTTTATATTTATTGAAATTAGAGTTGTGCAACACAGTAATTATGTTAAATACATAATTAATCAAATTAGTTAATAATATATAAAATCCTTGATAAAAATCACTTGCATGAACTTATTTCATAGTGAATCCAATTAAAATAAAATGTTGCAATTTATTGCAATTGGAACAATAGAAGACAATGATTAATTGTGGTTTTTAATAAATAACTAATGAATTGGTTTAAAATCTCAATTAAAATCACCTGCTGCAAAAACTTTTTCCAGAAATTTTTGCATGAATTCACTGCAAGAAATTGTGCATGCAATTAGAATAAAAATATGGTCCATATTTATAAAAATTGTATATAAGTGGCAAAACACCAATTCAATGTAATTTTTAATTGGTAATTAATTAAATTTGTTAATAATATGCAAAAAATTTTGATAAAAATCATTTCCGTTAAACTCATTTCATAGTGGATGCAATTAAAATAAAATGTCGTTGCTATAGTTATTGAAATTGCTAGAGTAGAAAACAATGATTAAATGTGGCTTTTAATAAATAATTAATGGAATTTGTTTATAATTTGTAAAAATCTTGATGTTTAATGCAATAATTAATGATGTTGGTGTAATAAATAATACGGGTGTCATCAAAAAATTAATTTATTATGAAAGCGGCAAGCTAAAAAGCTGTTTAATAAAATAAGCAGTAAAAATGATAACCGTCGTCCTCCCTTCCTCCCTCCCCCTTAGGCGCTCAGAAATACAAAAAACACGAAAAAGGAAAACGGTGGCGTTATTGTTGATATAGTTTAAGGAAATGTGTGCCGTGAAGTGGAAATGGTGTTAAGTTTATATAAAATACAATAGCTAAAATATAATAATAAATTTGAAAAGGATGTTGACGCAAAAGTTAATATAATCCCTTAAAACACAATGCATATAAATTATTATCGCGCAGCTTTTGTCCAAGATTAATTTATCTTTAACCATTATGAATGAAATTGTGATAAATTAATGTTGCTTTTTCGATATTTTGCTGGATGATGATGGGAACGAACGTCGGTCGGGGGGCATCAGCATCATCATCATCATCGGCACGCTTTTTTTTCGGCGGCGGCGTGATTTCGACACCCGCACCCCTTCTGCCAATCGCACACACGTACGATTTTCCCCAATTGATTGTATAATTGTCAAATATAAGCGGCGTCGATTTGTTTGTGTTTGTTTGCGAAATTGCATCGACTACGCATACATACAGTACAAAAGCGCGTCGACACCAACAGGAAATTGTTTATTTCATCTTGCCTGCCATGATATACAGCTTACTGTAATATCCTCTAACATCACATCTTTCTCAAATCTCATAATTTCCGTTTTGTTTTGATAAAATTTTCAATTTTATGCATTAAATACATGCGGCTTTTATTAATCGCCAAAACGTCGAAAACAATTATATTGTCGTTTCATATGAATATTTTTGCGCGCGCGATGAAATGGTGAATGGCACAACCGTCGCAATTTCAATAGCATTACGTTTAATCTCCATAGAGATACCAGCCTTAGAGTTAATATCAACACTAATAGGAAATTGTATTAATTTATTTTAGTAATTTTCGTTAATAAGCGCAATAATTTGCGGGAATCTCTTTGAATTAATCAACAAGATGATGCCTTAATTTAATCAAATTAATTAAACGCACACAAAATTGCGCGCGCGAGTGCTGAAATAATAATCGCCCTGTATATATTATTCCTACCTATACTATACTCTATAGATATATATGGTTGCGTAAATGCCCTTTTTATTCGATTGAATGATTTCTGTAAGCTTATATTCTAAATCAATCTCTATAAGATGTCAATACGTCCAATATTTTCTTGCCAGTCGAGCAAAAGTCTTCCCGAGGTAAATGATTTGAGGCAATTTTTTCTTACTGCCCACTCACTGGCTTATAATATTTAATCAAACAAAAATATACGTTAGAAAAGAACAGAAGGATGGAGCGAGAGAAACAAGTCCGAAGGGGGGACGGCGGGGATTGGTGGAAAAATCTATAATTGGATTGCTTCTAAAGTTCAATTTTTGATGAATAAAAATCACATGCACTCATTGATTTTGAATGCAGTTGGCATGGAAACGATGTTTAAATAAAGGAGATTTGTGTTTGTGTGTGTGGGTGTGTGGGAGGGTGTCTTGAACAGAAATGGTTAAAAATTAGCATATGATATAGAAAAATAGGAGTATAAAAGCGTTTCTATTTCTCTTCTTTTGCGAGGAGAAGAAGAAAAAAAAGACAAGGAGAGATTCGTTTGGCTTCTCCACCAAAAAACATTTGAAATTTATATAAATTCAATGGCGCTTGGTGCAATTTTAAATATGATAATATAGAATCGTAGCGTTGACTGTTGCCCTATTGCAAATTTTCTGGGAAATTAGCAAATAGATATATGACGAAAAAATGGGCAAAAGATAAAAATCAAACTAGAGTTTAATGTTTCGCGAAGAATAAGAGAGCGCTCGCCTGGCTTTTGTTAAAATTCCAAAAGTGATTCGTTTCTCCTCGTTTCGCCTTCTTTTTTTTTATTTGAATAAAACATTTTTTCATGGGATTATAAGAGAGATGTGATAGATAGGGGAGATTGAGACCTATAAGATTTTTGCCTTTTTTTTACTCTCATCTTCATCTCTTTTTTAGACGAATAAAACACGAATGATGAATAATAAATATATGCGCGCTTTTCCATATTACTACTACAATATTATTCTACGAGATCGTAGGTATTCGCACACTTATATTAGTATTGTAGATAGGTACCACCTACATACGTACAATACATACAATACATACGAGTATACATCTTATTAAAATAATTTAATTAATATTTGGATTTAGCAAAGTGGATTAATGCAAATGTAAACAATGCAATCGCTCTGTACGAAATAAGTATACAGATGCAAGAGATAGATAATAAAGGTGTTTTTAGTTATTATAACATAACTATATATGAGAAGATTGAATCACCCAAGGCTATACCGTAATGTGCCTTGTTTACATAAAGCTATCTTACATTTCCTATCTATTTGCTTTCTGCTACTAACTAAGGAAATTATTAATTTTACTGTGTAATTATATAAATTGAAGTGCATTATTAGTAATGACTACTTAATGATAATAAAATAATTATTAAAATATATTAGGTCTAGCAGAAAGTTTTTATGTCCGATTAAGAATTAAAAAGAGACTAATAAAATAGTTAATCTAAATTTTTCAAACGAAAATTTCTACTATCGATTTCATTATTACTGTACATCATTGCGGACTAAATTTTTTTAGTCATCAACTTTGATTTAAACAATGTGTAACTTTAAGACAAAGGTAACAGGATTCTATATATTACATTTTTAAACCCTGTTTAGAAAATTCTTTGCACTCCCTCTGTTGCCATATAGGCGGCATTCAGGTTTTGACTTCAAGCTAATATATTGATACACAACGACAGTCTAAGTTTGACAACTGAATTCATTTACCTTCATAGGGATGCCTTTTACTAATAGGGCATATTTTCAGCCCTTTTTGGCCAGTAAAAGGGGTGTTTCAGGGGGCAAAATAGACATCTTCAGAGGACCTGAAAAAAATAATTCGGAGTGTTAAACCAACAATGCTCATTCTAAACATGTAAATTAGACCACAAAGTGAACAAAATTATTTAAAAAATGGAATCATACCTGCAATAAGTCTTAAATAAGGATAAACACTATAGTATAACACAAATATTAATAATAAAGATATTAGAAATAAAAATGTAGTATACTAAATATCCGACAGAACTTTCCGGCAGTCATGTTATTATAAAGATAATAATTGACGCATTCTTATTCAACACAAAGTTAATTTAATTTAACGAATAAATTTTGCGCGCTGTGTATAGATACATTTATGCCAAACATATCGTAATATTGTGCATGTGATGTACATTGAATGTTGCATGTATATCTTCACACACAATAAGCCGTTTTTGCATTAAATTCGAGTGCACATATACGCTGAATATCTAAAACGTACGAAATTTAAAACATTTCATGCAGAAACGAAATGGCAAACAACAACAACAACAACAACAACAACAACAGCGGCAACAGCAACAAAACACCAGCCTTATCATTTGCGTGTGTGTGAAAAATCGTATAATATGTGTGAGAGGGAATTAAAAATGCAATGTATATATAAATGTAGTTTTATGAGATCTACACTAACTGGGCAACGCTAACCCGCTGAAAAGCTCAATTAATTTGTTGAAAACAATCTTAAATATTTAATTTTATGTGTAAGCTAGATCAAAGTGCTCTTTGAAGAATCGAGCCGGCAATTAGAAAGGGGAATGTGTGTTGTGTGTGGGGTAGTGTGTGTGTGTGTGTGTGTGTATGCGTGTGCATTGTTCTATCTCGTATGAGAGATGTATTTTGGTAAGTCCTTTCTGCCCTGCCGTTCATGTATATGCCACAGGCATTAATACGCTGTTAGGCTTTACAGGGATGCAGGATGCCGCATCCTGCATAAAGTACATAACATACATATAGAGATGGTCTGTCTGCAATATAGACACAAATGTGCATAGTTCATGTTTAACTAGCTATATTATCATCCAACATAGAAATGTAAATTATTATACCGGATTATTTAAATGTACATTTTAATGAATACATATTTTAATTACGTTCCGGATTATTAAATTTAATACCAAGCGTTTCGATATCCAACACTGCGATTTTTTCCACTACGCAACTAACTAGTACTTGGCAAAATGAAAATTGAAAGAATTTCGTTGTTATTACTTTGCAAACCGTAGTAATGTAAGAAAAATTGAAATATTTATTGATAGCTAATAATTAGTTTGGATGATGATCGTAGAGTTATTCTAAAAGTGTTTTTTCACTGCATAAGTAACTACAGGTTGATAAAATTGAAATTTAAGGAACTTTATTGCTATTAGGTACTTATTAAACCGTTGTAATGCATGAATTTAGAGAAGAAAAATTAAAATATTCTTGGTCATTAGTCAAACATTAATTAATTCATTACCAAGTGTCCCAATATCCAACACTAGGTAGAAATTTAAAGAATTTGGTTGCAATTGCTTAGCAAACTGTAGTAATGTAAGAAGAATACAAAGAGGAAAGATTAATTTTTTTTTGTCATTAGTTTATCATTAGCTTTGATGATGACTAGTGAGCTAAATTGTAATAAAAATTTTGTAATTCAATCAAAGACACTTTATGAAAAATTAAAATTGCAATTGCCCAGTAAATTGTACTAATGTAAGAATATAAAAAGTATAAATTTAAATTTTTGTTGGTAATCATGATGACCATCGAGTTATATAAGAAAAACTTTGTAATTCAATCTTTAACTTTAATCTAGTTCTTTGTTCTACTGTTGGTTAAATAGACTTTTTAATATTCTTCATACTCGCATCATATTATTACGAGTTACAAGTTTTGTGTTTAAGAAAAAAAGAAAAATATATAGATACAATTCTAGTCTGAAAGTGACTAGCAAGGAAAAACTGTGAAGCGTACACAGAAAACTTAGAGAAAACAAATTTAAACAAGTTGTGTTGTATTTATATTCCGTTAAGACTTAATTTTATCTAAATACGATAAAAACAGCAACGTAGCTTGTGCGGCGGCGGTATTAACTTGTACGTCGACTTTATTTTTTGTAATAGAACAATATAATGTAATAGTTTCTAGTTTTGTATGCAACTTATGTAGCAAGTAACACATAAGTAGATAAATCCCTTAGAACCAAATACTAACTTAAAACTATTTGTGTTTTAGTTTTAGCAGCAGCGTATTGTGGCGGTTGCGAAGGTATATACCTGTCAGCTTTATTTTCTGTTGTTGTTTGTATTACAAACTGGCGCTCGTTCACGTGGTTCCCTTTACATCACGTACCCAACTTCCGGCTAATCTATTTCCTTGCTACACTTCCGACATCTATGAGCAAACTGCACAATGCCCACCACCATATAACACCCATCCATTCACTTAATTAACGCTCAACGTTTTATTACTCTATTTTGTTATTAATTATCCCAACTACCTTTGCTTTTTGTTCCACCCCGCATTAAAATAATATTTCACGTATATATGTGCATTATTATAAAAGTTGATAAAGACATTTGCGGCGCACACATTAACTTTTATTGTTCTGCCGCTGACATAATGGTGTAAAAGTTTTAACATAATGATAAGAACTAAAAAAATATATTATATGATATAATTTCTAATAAACGCAAATAGTTTTCTCTCTCTCCCTCTCACTCTTTCTTTTTCTATTTTTTGTTTTGATTATTATTATAGCGTGCAAATTTCACAATATATAAATAATGGTAATACAGATGTTACATTAATAGTTTCGACCTTTTAAATGTCTTACAATGAAATAATGATAAGAAATCAGTCAATATATATTACTTCAGCTAGTAGTTGACTAAAGTAATGATGCTTATTTGATTCTGTTTGTAAGTAATTCGCATAAAAGACACTAATACATAGAGAAGAAAAATTGTGGACAGCAAAAATCATGTAGCTATTCCTATTTTTGCGTGTTACTTGAAAACAGAATCAAAAGCCACATCATTTTCACCCACTTCTAGCTTAAGTCATTAAAGTAGACTAGTTCCTATTGTAAATAATCTCCAGAGACCAACCCATTTATAATAAAGTTTGTTCGAATATGTATTGTCAAATTAACAAAGAATTCAATAAATATGACATTTTCATTTTTAATTTTAAATGCAATTTACTTTTCATTAAATTTTGCGAGGGAAATTTATATATGTACGCTTAGAAAATATAATAAAAGTTTTTGTCGAAAATAATAACAAGATGACATTATCATCGAGCTAATATTTTCTGACGCGCGCTGTTTTTGCCCGCACCACCGATTCATTTCATCATATATGAGAGAGAGAAGAGAGCGAAAAAAAGGCGATAAGTCGATAAATGACTACATCGTATTTTACTCAATTTATATAAAAAAAAACAAATTACTCATAAAGATGTAATCTTTATAGCGTGCCGCACAAAAAAATGTAATTCCTAACAAATTGTTTATACGTGTATATAGTAAATCTAAGATTTTTATTGATATTTACGTATCATCAAGACGAAAAGAGAAGAAAAAAAAAACGTTTTTTGTGTGCGCCTCTCTCATCGCTGTTGTGAGCGAATGCATATGAAAAATGAGTGAATATCCACCCACAACTATAAATTCATTTGTTTTTTTCTCAATGTGTATAAATATATTTGTTGGAAAGCGCAAACCGGCTGAAGAAAAAGCGTTTTGTTGAAAGCATTTTTTTCTTAACTATATCGCTTAATATCCTTTAAAAGAGATTTATGCTGCAAATCCTTTTTGTGTACTCGAGGGTGCGATTTCTTGATGCCTTCCAACATTTTTGCCAATCGCAAAAAAAGATCTCCCATGGTCCTTATATTATTTAATACACATGTGCGAAAATCCACTTATTTCCCAGAAAAAAAATACACACTCACACACATATACACAGAGAGAGCGCGACACAGACACGCTTGTACAAAAAGCCATTCGTGCGCCAAAAATATTACACGCCGATGTTTTTTCATTTGACATCATTGTAATAAGCGTCAGATTTTAATTTACGATTCCAGCATGAAGATTATTGCAAAACTGATTTATGTTGATTGTAATCGATACAGCAATTTGTTACTGCAACAACACGTAATAAAAAAATGGTTCATGTACATGTATATGTATAGTATATATGTATATGCAGCCAATTTCACACACACACACACAATCACAATTTTGCAGTAGGTACGATAATTAATATTTTATTATCGCTGCATTAAAATACTTTGCGAAACTTATTAAAAGCCTAAATTTTATCCCGAAAATTAATCTTAAAGCAATTGACAGAGTTGCGTAAGAAAGTAAACTTGTTCAAAATAACAATATCTTGTTTGAGGAAAAAGTTTTTCGCCGCGTTGCGCGTTTGGGCTCGTTTTTTTCCACGCGCATTTTTTTCTTGCTTTTTAATAATGAAATTCGTTTAATATTTTACGGGCTTACATGCTGTTATCCATAAATTTTATTATGTAAAATTTTCGTAATTTTTCGGTAGATGCGCCGCCGATAAGATTGTGTGTGCGGCTGTTTTTTTTTCTTCTTATACCCACTATTTCGTTGCCTTCATCTCATCTTATTCTTAAAAATGTTAGATGAGAGGGACGGTTTACATGTGTCCAAGATATCCTCACTTGACATTGGCTCGTTTTTCGCTTTAGCAATCCTTCGTTATCCCACAGATCCGGCCATTTCTTTATGGTTGACCTTTGGACCTCGTTTTCCTTTAAATCTCAAACATTTATATCCTCCTTTTTCTTTGATTTTTTTCTACATAAGACTATTATCGCCTATTTTCCAACCGACCTAAAGAATGTGTTGGCAATATCTCAAAATGTACACCAAACATTCTTAAGATTAAATACCGAAAATAGTGGAGATTCGACGATATGTTATTTAAATTTACTACCGCGCTGCTCGTCGTAAACAATAAAAAACTTGCTCGCTCGCTTCGAAACGAACGAACGAAGAACCCGAAAAACAACCGGATTCAATTGGTTATAAAATTAACACAACAACAAACCATTTTTCCCCAACATCCATTTTTTAACAGCACTGCGTCCATATAATACAGCCAGTCCGTCGTCCTGTTATAGCTGCTATAGCTGCTATTGCTATAGAGTATAGTGTGTGTCGAGTGCAATTTGAATTTAATTATGTTGTTGATAATTATAAAATTCTCCTCTCTTGCTGATGTTAAAGTTGAACTAACTCGATTAAATGTTTTTACTACTTCATCTAAGAATGTGCATGTGTAAAATACAAAAGGAAATCCCAAATCCAATTAAAACTAATACAAAATTAACAATTTAATGCGTTTGAAGTTTTCTAGCATATAACAAAGCTTATTAAAATATTATTACGTTTGGAAGAAATTGCGCACACACATACGTATATCGAGAGAGTTTTTCCAACAATAATACACGTTTCAGAGAAATATACTAAACGAACATGGGTGACAGAGAACATTTTTATATGTACGTACATACATACGGGTATTATGCGACAGAGTACAGGGGGAAAATGCATAAAAGAGATTGTTCGAATAGGCCACACGAAAAACAAAGTACATTTGTTCGTTTTGAATAACGTAATGACAAAAGGATATGTATAACAAAGTGTTTAACTTATGAAGTGTGGTCATACAAAAGGACTAAACATTTGGTCAGTTGTCTGTGAGCCTGCAGACATTCATAGAATATCAAAAGAGCTAAAGGACTATAAAGGGGTGGCAAACTTAATGCATATAACCAACAGCATTTCCATTTATAGATATATCCGCCGCCGCCATACAAATTCATGAAAAATGAATCTATTGTTTTTTCTTTGCTTGCGGACGCGTCGCAGATAATAATGTAATGGTAATTGGGTATAAGAGGACAGCGCATTATGCATCGAACGCAATCTATACGTTAAGAAACTCTCACACGACGTCAGTATATTTTCGCGCTCCTTGATACATGTAACAATTAAATTTAACAAAAATGGGGTATTCTATAACTGTAGTATCTAGAATTATCATAGAAAGTAGTAAAGATCAAATTAGAAAAACAAAAAAAAAAGAATTTTGCTCCGATTTTGGGTGTGTTCGATGGTACTTCTAATAATTTATGATATTTTTCTTATAAAGTTACGCGCCCCTCTTACCATAGACTTGTGCCCTTTTAGGGATGTTGTACAAAATGGTTTTAATGCGTGCAATGTCCATCTATAGATATATGCACATTCTAGAGCTGCAGATAATAATGTGATGGTAATTAGGTATTCGAGGACAACGCCGCATTATGCATCGAACATAATCTATACGTTAAGTAAGTGATGCATTACGCCAGTGGTTTTCAACCTTTTTTTATTTCCGCTGTTTTGGTGCATGTAACAATTTATTTTTTTATAAAAATGGGCTGTTTCATGATCACAGTTTGTGAAAGTATTACAGAAATCATCAAAAATGGAACAATTGAGGGAGATGACCAAGCCGGTCATGCGTACCGTAACAATATCAATGCGGGAAATTTGTCAGCCATACAAATTCGTGAGAAACTAATTATTTTTTTCCTGCGGAGACACTACAGATAATAATGTGATAGTAATTATAATAGGTATATTCGGGGAGACAACCGCATGATGTATTGAATGTAATCTATACGTTAAGTAAGTGATACATTACACCAGTGGTTTCCAACCTATTGTTATTTCCGCCATCTTAATGCATGTAACAATTCAATTTAATAAAAATGAAGTATCTTATTTCGAAAAATGATGTAGCTCAACCATTTTTATATATCTGCACCCCTTCATGCACATTGCAATCCAATTTGATAAATATGGGGTGTCCCACAAACACAGTTTTTGAAAACTTTATAGAAATCAGCGAAAATCATTTGTTGAATGAAATAAAACAAGAACTTTAAATTTTTCTCTAATTTTTACGGTTGTTTATTGTCCTCCCAAAGAAGGCGCGCCCCACAGATTGAATACCACTTAACAACGCTTAATACGAAACGGTATTAATGCGTGCAATTTATCCGCCATAGAAATTCTAAAAAACAAATTTATTGTTTTTTTTTCCAAGGCGCTGCAGATAATAATGTGATGATAATTAAGTATATTCAGGGACACCAACCACACCGCATTATGCATCGAACGTAATCTATACCAACGCCAAGTAAGTGCCACATTACGCTTAAGGGATGATGCACGAAACGGCAGCAATGCGTGCAATTTGATATTTTAAGCTAAAAGGGTACACATCGAAGAAGACAACATTCTTCTTCCTCTACTCCGCTTTGCCTGCCTGTCGTCGCTGCTGCTGCTGCTGCTGCTGCTGCTGCATACTTTTTTCGCAAATATATTCCACCGACGTATTAAATAACATACGTATATAAAAAAACACCTTTGACTATAAAGCATTTTTTTGCTGTAACAAAATCCTCCTTGAGGATACACAAAGCGCAACGACGAGCAGAGGAAAAAATTGGATGTGTGCACGTCAAAAGATCGATATTTAAACAGGAAAATTGTGTTCTGTATATAGACAACACCTTTTTTTACTTTACTATAATGATATTGTCAATATTTGCGGCGCGTTTGCTTTTGTTTGTCGAGAAAATAAAATTGCGGTTATGCGATATTTGTGCACCATCAGAAAAAAAATGATGAAACGATGAAAGTAAAATAATAAACTACGTCGTACGAGTTAATAATTTATTTCAAACTATGCGAATATTGCTCAATAATTAAGTTTCCTCCAAAATTAATAGATCTTAAACGGCATGTCTGGTTATTAGATTAAGGATTGTCCTTTAGGACAAGGGACTTAATTGAAATTTTGCGCAACCCCTTTGAAAAATAATCGTGCTCCTACATATGCGATTCAATCAAAATTCTAATGAGCAAAAAAGTTATGCGAGTTTATTAATAATGCACCAACTGACTAACGCATACCAACACTACCTACAAATTGTTATAAATAATTAATCATTTAGTTTTATCCGCGCTTTAATAAAAACTTTAATTTTATTTTGTTTGCGCCCGTTTAATGGCATCCATAAATAAAGCTTATTTATTGTTAATCTAAAATTATTTTATTCAACAAAAGTTACGGCATTAAAACTAGCAACTATATATAGTATATGTAGTATGTGCATAAGTTATGTTTTGAAAACAGCTTAAAAGTGAGCTTTAATCAACGATAATAGATGTACCTACTGAATAATTTTATAAGCTATTTGGACAGTTATAGTTAATCCAATGGCCATTTCGCATTAAATCTTTTCCCCATCCATATATTTTTTTATTGTCGGTCGAGAGATCTTAAAACGGGATTTTCGTCTAAATGGTGGGGAAAAATACGCGCGTCGCGTCGCGCCGTGTCGCCGCTTCGTCCTCTTTCTCTCTCTCTCTTTCCCTCACTCATTTCATCCTCTCTCACATCCAACATTTGTATTAATAAATGTGTCAATATTATGATGGTTCTGGTAATCGTAAATAGTTGCGATTGTCATTATCTATCATTGTCCGGGATTAATATCAACCGCAAAAGCGTGTGATAACCGAACCCCATAATCCATATAACGAATGTTTCGAATGCGATTGCCGGCATAAAACTATCACCGCACTATATCACTGAGAAACCACCATCAAAAACCCTCCACTCTCTTCGCACTTTTAGATACCCTTTCACATAGCACATATATATACAGTAAGCGGCTGAAACACACACTCGACTCGATAAAACGACTGAAATAATCAATAAATCGCCGTGAATATTTTATTCCTAACCAAATATATGTTGGTAATATAATTATATTTAATGATAACATAATTCGGTGTTGAATGAGTTATTTATATATAGGTATATCGAATATTACGACTACACGTTTCGAACAAAAGAAAGAAACGCATAAAAGTTGTTCAACTATACTCGTACGTAGGTATATACCTACATGCAGACAATATGTGTTCTTAATACATTTTTTTATTTATTTATTTATTTATTTATATCGCTGCATCTAATGGTTTGCAATGCAATGCAATCTATTTTTTTATTTAAATCTAATTTTAGATTAAAATAAAGTGCTTTTTTTAATAGCGCTATATCATTTATTATCGCTTCTGTGAATGCCATTAAAAGCCTAAATCATTTCTAGACAATTTTCTTTATATTATATTTAATGAAATGCCATTTCATAATTTATCCCTCACTCGAATCGGGGATTTAATTAATATTGTTGTTGCTGCATTGTCGTACACCGCTCTGTAATCGTACTGTATATATAAAACCCTTACACTCTGGAAGCTGGGTCCGTAGAATAAAATAAAGAGCGAATTAAAAGCAACTTTTACCATTTTTATCTCTCCCTCATATAAACTATGTCCTCTTAAAATCGTCATGTGTAAATGAATTTGTGGTGGTGTAGGAACAAGCACGATATGCCAATATTAACTGCGTCTGTTCGTGCTGATAAGAAGTTGACTTATTTAACGAGAAAAGTTCCACTGAAACGGAGAGAGCGGCCCTCACCTAATTGCTTCCAACCCGAAAAAGGACACAATTTATCGACGATGTGTTCGGTTAATTGATAAGACAAAATTGCAATACGATCTTGAAGCAATGTTAATTTCAATTACCAAATAAGCTTCTACGACTTACAACTTATTTACAAGCCAATTTAATAACAAGTCAGTAAGTAAGTATAGTAAAAGTTATTGCCTGCTCGGTTGTATTTTTGCAGTACGAATTTTTGTTGCACAGATAATAAGTATCTACCTATGTAATAATACAATGGAACT
>JARJDW010015789.1:0-13301 GCA_030264715.1 Adinopsis sp. GC000173 | reverse complement strand
ATCAAAAGTATCAAAAACTACATTGCTCATTTACTAAATTAATTTGAGACTAAACTTGTTTTACGCTTGAAGAAAAAATTGCCTTGACTTTGTCCCAGTAACCACCTATATACAAAATTTGTTAATATCACCTTCACACATAAAAGGACCTTCACATTTTGTCCTCAACGTATACACACAACAATATTGTAATAAATTTTATAGTCAGTCGTATTCGTAATCTACGAACTAGTACATATTGTTTCAAAAGCTTTTCAAAATTTCATGCTGTACTTATGCGTGACCTCTATAAAGATGCATATCATACACTTCCAACTTTATCGTGCATCGACGAATACTATACATGTACGATAAATAATCAAAATAAATAACGCAAACGATAAAAATATAAGTAATAATCCAAGTATCAGTTATTACCAGTATTTTTTAATTAAAAACGTCGTGTTGGTTTTTTCTCGAATCGGCTATTTACGCGTGTAATTATTTATAATCTGTGGCGACATTTTTTTTCCAGAACTAATTAATTACGCTGTAAAATTTCAATTTACAGACAGCAATACATCCAATTGAATTGAATTAAACAATATAAATATATATTTATATAAATTTATTAGAAATTATTTATCTATAAATAAGTTAAATATGGTCATAGTTCATCAATGAGCGTTATCAGTGTGGAGTACGACATTTTGTTTGAATGCTTTTAAACTAACTAGACAGTGTTCAACTAGTATTGCGGCCGATATGGAGCGCATAGAATATTCGTCAGATAGCAGTGATAGTGAAAACTCAAATAAAACTTTAAATCTATCAAGAGTGTGCGATCAATCAAGATTAGAAGAATGCCTGGATCATCGAAACGGTAAAACTAATGTTGAGATGATACTGCTGAATCACAATCAATTAAAAACATTTCCTATACAAATTGCGGCATTTAAAAATCTAAAACTGCTCGATATCAGTGCGAATGGTCTTACAGCGCTACCAGACATTTTCCAACATTGTGCAGTAACGACACTCATCGCAAAAAATAATCAATTAACCAACGAATCGCTTCCAAAATGCTTTACTGGCGTCAGTCTGCGGGAGTTGAATCTCAGCGGCAACCAATTGGATACATTTCCCGAACAAGTCTTGGACTTTATACAATTAAAGTATTTATATCTCGGTGGAAATCGTATCAGCAATATATCGCGAAATATTGGACGACTTACAAAGTATGTGTATATTTATTCAAATCAATTTTGTCATTAAAAATTTATATTTACAGTTTACAAATACTTTCAATGGGTGGTAATAAGTTAGTGGAAGTACCTACATCCGTAGGTACCTTAAAACAACTACAAGCGCTTTACCTTTGTGATAATTTACTTGAAAGCCTTCCTGCAAGCATTGCCAATCTTCATAATTTAAAAACGTTATTGTTGCACAAGAATATGCTAAGAACTCTTCCGCCAGAAATCGTTGCGCTGAAAAATTTAACAGAAGTAAGATGGATATGAAAACAATTGATGATTTTTTATTTAACTCTTTTGTGATTTTTTTCAGTTAAGTCTTCGTGAGAATCCATTAGTTGTTAGGTTTGTTAGTGATATGACACATAATCCTGCTAGTCTACTAGAACTATCAGCACGTGCGATTAAATTGCACGAAATCCCTGTACAATTCGGTGATATTCCATATCAACTGTTGGAATATTTGAACAGCGCTCATCACTGTGTTAACCCTAAATGCAAAGGTGAGATTGTCATTAGATATAAAAAAAATATATCCAAGTTTCAAAGTTCATTTTTGAAATGGATAATTTGTCCTTAAGCACTGACTTGAAAAAAAACATTTAGGCAAGATAACCACTAAAATTGCATCATATCATGAACAATGTAAGTGTTACCATAGTGAATATCGTTAGACAGACAAAAAATGATTTTTGTCATGTCCACACTTCATTGTTCATAATATAATTGCGCATTTATATACAAAATGCCTTATCATTAATAATAATCGTTAACATTAAAATACCAAATAATTATAAAATATTAAAAATATATTAAACATCTATTTAATAAAAATAAAATAATATTACTTGTCCTCTATTTTAGGAGTATTTTTCGATAATCGTGTTGAACATATAAAATTTGTCGATTTCTGTGGCAAGTATCGGATTCCATTATTACACTACTTGTGTTCTTCCAAATGCATTACGGGAGGTGACCATGTCGAAGTTAAGGCTGGCCGAAGCTACATGATGAGAAAAGTCCTTCTAGGATGATCATGACGACGACAACGCTGTGCTTTTTGTATACATCAAGAATAATTTTTGTCATACTTCACACACAAATACCATATTTAAATAAATTCATTATGATTTTTTTAATTATATTTTAAATTCATATATTGCAGTGTCAATTAACATACAATAAGCAAGAGATATATACAGCATAAAACATTGATCTGAAAAAGAAAATGAAAAAGAAACAATCTAATTTTATGATTCATAATTTTCATTAAATTTGCGCGCTACGATTTATTAGTTTTATTTTTATTTTTTTGTTATGTTACCTTTGGAGCTAATCATTTTGATCACTTTTTATATTCACTAAAGAACAACCAAATATATGCATTTTACAATGTTAGTATTTTATTAATTTAATATTCAATTATCTTGTTCTTTTTTTTTAATTTCTGGTAATAAAGCGCGCATATATACATAATATACAATATTTGGTAATCATTTATAATTGAGTATTTAAATACATTTGGTTGTTCACTAAAATATCAATGTTAATTAATTATAAAACAAACAATGAAGGGATTATAAAGAGGAATGATTACATTAGGTATAAAATGAAACAAAAAAATCATAAGCAGCGTGCATGTAAGGGTTATTACATCATTGAAAATCTTGTTTTTTTCTCTTTATCTAAATTACTATTGTTGCCCCAATTATCATCTACAAACAATTTAAAATTGTTTTTGTATGTTTTTTTTTTCTTAATTTTTTATTTACAATTTCTTTGTTCTATATCATACGTCAAAGAGATGTGAAAATTGCTTCAATAAATCAAGCACTTTTTCTCATTTCCTTTTTGAATTCATTTTTTTCAATAATATATTTATTTAATCTTTGTTACCTAATTAAATCTGCGAAAATCAATTCAAATGAAGAAACAATTGTCGCATTCATAGAATGCAGCAGAGAAATTTCTAAATGCACCCTAATTTGGGAGCTAACGCTATGTAATAAGTATACATTCAATTGGCAACAAAAAAATTACAATCAATCACAATTAATAATTATACAATACTTTGCACAAAAGATAAAAGTTAAATGTAATCACGTGATTGCATTTCAAGTTTCTATATGGTGGAAAAATTCTTTTTTTGGTGATTTTTTAAGATGCATATTATTAGAATTACAAATCTTATTAAATAAACGCAATCACAGCTTAGGAATAAGACTTCTGCGCGCTTTTATTTTTTTTTAACATCATGAACCACTTTTGTTTCTACCGTCACATTTTCAGCTGCACTTCATCTACGAAAAGCCTCAAAATTAAATATCTTTTACGCCTCTTTTGTTGTTAAATGTACAAAAACACATTTAGATTACGTTATCTTAACGTGCAAGTCAAATAACTTAACCTATGATGCGGTCATTAAACTTCCATTTAAAATGAAAATAATATAAACAAAATTTGTTGATTTTTCATATTTTTGCAAATAAATTTTACATTTGTTTTTTCAAAAACAAATTATACATTTTAAATATAACTAAAGTAAAAACATAACCTTGGTTGTTTTTAAATGAACAAAAAAAAACATTTAAATTAATTGATATGTCCTAAAAGTGCAATACATTTTTATATATAGTTATGATAAAATATTCACTTAAAAACTGAAACAGTACCTAAGGTTCTTTTTAATGATACCAAAAAAATAAAATATTTACAATCACACAAAAATAAATATCAAATAAGGATTAATTGCCTAAATTAAAAATAAAATTATATGCACGCGCGCTAGTTAGTTCAAACATGAATAAATTAATGAAGAGGAAAAATGTGAGGTAGAGGATGTTGGATATTCTCTAATTTAACAACAAAAAATACAATCAAAACCAAATTAAAAATTAAATAAAACGTAAAAACTATTCGTAGTACATTGGTTGTTGTTCAAGGTTTAAAAAGGTGGTAAATAAAATCATAACAAAAATTAAAAGAAATATATGTTCTTAATAATTTTCATTTTATATTCAGTTTTTCGTATCTGTTTAAATGTTCTAAGTTTCAGCGAATAAAGAAAAAACAACTGCAAAACGTATGATGCAATCACAAACTTCTTTTTGTCTATAAACTATCTATATACGTAAGTATCATATATATTTTACTTTACATATGTATTCATCATATAAAATGATAAGGACGACGTATGCGTGTTGCTCATTTCATATAATTTTGTTTCTACAATAAAGAATTTTTTTCTTTCATAAACAAGAAAACTTAAGTTCTCATACACAATTTTTTTGGAAGTGTGCACGTCTACACCACGAATAGTTTAAAAAGAAAAACTAATCAGTTACTTACATAACTATTATTTTTTGTTTTGCATTTCCTTGCAATTTTTAATATATAAATTTCATCTAAATTGTTCTCGATATAGAAGGCGTGAACGTGAGCTGCGTTTAATTAAAAATTCAATGTTTTTTTAGTTTGTTGTATTTAGTATAACAATATTCGTAATTTGATTCTCCAAAGAAAGCACTTGCTCTAGTATAGTATTTTTTTTATTTTTTCAGTTCGAAAGAAGCGTAAGCGCGCGCCCTCTATAACATTTTATTTTTTATACACACTCTCACACATTCAAAAACACTTTTACATATTTTTTTAATCTGTTGCTATATTATAATAACTCATGCCCTAATGTTTTTTTTATTTTTGTTTATTTCTCATAAAATGGAAAAATCCGCCCGTACTCGTTAAATATAATAAAAAATAAAAGTTGAAAAGAAAAATTAAATAAAAGATTTCATATATAAGATAGATAATATGTGTAGAAGAAACCGAATTTGGAGTTCAGTTACAAAAACCATGTAATGGAAGTAGATGATTCTGTTACAAAAATCTACTTCCATGCGTTTTGCATGTTTGTTTTTTGTGTAATTTTTTAGTTTTTCATTTAAATAACTATTAACTATTTTATATATTTATAATATATATAATTAAATTAATATTGAAGAGCTATTCAGAGTGTCTATAAAAAACATAGAAAACACTCAATAGATCCTCCTATAAATTGGATATTAATAATACAAAAATTGCCGACGACACGACCTACTTACATTTTGTTTTTTTTCTGTACAACGCATAATTAACCTATGGTACATCAGCTGTTACGATTTAATTGCGCGCATCTCAAACAAATCAATTAATTTAGATATTTATATAGATAATGTTTTTTTATAATTTTTTTTTTCTCAAAACCGTTAAATATAGTTTTTCATTTGCTTTGTGAAAAAATGGGAAGATAGAAATATATATGCATACAGTGAGATATAGAGACAATCTCGCTACTTATACAAATCTATAGAATGGAGTGGATGGCTCTGAATCGCAAACGCAAAAATTAAACATCATCGCGATAATAACTATAATAATAATAATTATAATAATAATAATTAAAAATTAAAATAAACAAACAACAAATATATGTAGAGGTAATGCGTGTCGCAGAGAGAGATCCACACCCGGATATTAACTGGGATGATTTGTTTTTTTGTTTGTTTGTTTTGAAACTACCTAAGCTATGCCCGAGGTTGCCGCTTGTGTTGGAGCCACGGGTGCATCATTACCATCAACCGCCGTCGACGTACTAGCCCCATCTTGCGGGCTGCCAGCTGTTTCTTGACTCCTTGGTATTAATATTGTATTCAAACTTGGTTGGATGTTCAGCTCTAAAATATTACATTAAGCGATATTAGAGTAGGTTCGACTAGTGTTTCAACCGAGAGCAACCCAAATAAGGGTGGATCAACTTGGACTAAACTATGTAAAATACGTGTATCTCTAAACTGTACTTTATTAAAATGAAGATGAGTGGTCAATCTTGCTAATAAAGAAGCAAAAATACTATCAACACTTTCATAACTGCTGACTGCAATCGTTCAATCCAAGTTGACACACCCCTGTAAGTCGTCTTGCAACAACCGATTGTTTTGGGATTCGCATTTGAAGAAACACTTTGTAAAAAGGAAATACCTTGTTCCGTAAAGTTGAAAAGAGGCGGCAATTCATTTCCATTAGGGAGTCGAGTATTCCGCTCTCGTAATTCATTGAAAAATGGATGTGCACAAGCTTGCAATGGACTAATGCGAGATGATGGTGTATACTCCAATAAACGTGCAACTAATTCTATGGCCTCTGCTGGAGTGCGAGCCCTAAATACCTAGATAAACATTATAATTGTTTAATTAATCACGTTGATCCTACAAGGAGAAAAGCAATGGTGGCAAATGAAGTAATAATAGTCAAAATGGAGAAAATCCGTGCGCGCAAAAAATAAAACATTATTAGGGTATTTTTATTTACATATAGTGGCTGTATTTTTTTGTTTGCTTAAAAATCATGTTAATTGATTTGTTTGTCAACAAAACCACGCACGAACTTACGCGAATTTTTTGGTGTTCGGTCGTGCATTTTGGGAGCGACATTCTTGCCAGCAATGACTGCAAACAGAGGTCCTGAGATCAGAATGTGCACCGCACCGCACATTTGGTGTTAGTAGTATTAAAAATAAAACCAAGTAAAAAAAACAAAGAAAAAATGATTAAAAATGAAAAACAAATATGAGAAAAATAAAATATATAAATAAACGTGGACCATGGGACAACAAGAATCGCTTCCAAAATAACTCGACGCAAACCCAATAATAAAATAACGAGTAAATAGAAATGATAACAATAAACATGCAACCAAAAATAAATAATGTTTTGCTGAATTAGCAATTTCATAAAAGAACGAAAACACTAACCTGTTGCCAGGGATGTGATTTGATTTGAGGAAATTTAAATTCTGTATAGTTAGGATTCATTTCTCGGATTTGTTCTCTAGTCGGCGTCCCCAATACCTTGATAATTTCTACGAGTTGATCAACGCCCGAATCCCCGGGAAAGATTGGTTGACCAAGTAGTAACTCTGCTAGTACACAGCCGGCGCTCCATACGTCGATTTTGGTCGTGTAATCGATGGCCCCGAATATAAGCTCAGGCGCTCTATAGTAACGACTACATATGTACGAAACATTCGGTTCACCTTTTACTAGATGCTTGGCACTGCCAAAATCGCACAGCTTCAACACGCCCGTTTCTGGATCAAGCAACAAATTCTGTGGTTTTATGTCCCTATGGCATATGCCTAACGAATGTATATAAGCCAAAGACCGGAATAATTGATACATATACAACTGAAACATAAATATTTTCGTTTGTAAATTACACCATACCTTTACCATACTTTAGGTATCTTTAATGTGAAATTCTACCTTTATAAAGCTGATGGGAATTGTTTGTTTTGATTTACTGTAATATCTGGCAACCTTGTATACTGTTTCAGGAATATATTCCAATACGAGGTTAAGATAGACTTCATCTTTCTAAAACACATAATCAGCCATGTATAAGTAATTGATTCCACTACAATATGTAATATGATCTATATTCTATTTAATATACTCAATGATACCCAATTAGCGAATATTTCCTTTGATTAACGAACTTCTTTTATTCCACTTTATCCTTATATTTTATTTTAATGATTTATAACTTATTATCAAAGCTGCAGGTACTTTGTATCAAGATGCATATGTCTAAATACGATTTTATTCTTTGTGTTTGTCAATTTCTATAAGGAAGTATTGATTTGCAATTTCATACTTGTAACGCATGAGATTTTAATAGTAACCTAAAATATTGGATTAAAGTACATTTGATTTGTTTGTTAACCAATAAGGTTTGATAAGTTAGACAAAAATGTCATATCGCATATATAGACGCCCGTCATAAGATAGCATGGATGGCAGCACTATATTTACACTAATTTTCAGTGTTGATTTCTATAGAAACTTACAGGAGACATTCGCTAATTGAGATATAGCTGTATTGTAAATGTAAATACCAGTTAAAAATTGGTGTTAAATATTAGTTAAAAATACAATCTATGATATAATTTATTAGCGTTCTAGAATTAAAAGCTGTTTAAAAAACATACACAAAACAGAGATGATATTTTGCCGTATATATTATTTCATTTTATGTTGATTGGTGGAGCAACAAGTGCTTGCATGTTAATTAAAATATCTTCAAAAAATTAAGCTAAAACTACTTGATAAAAAATATGATCATGATGATGAGCTTCAGTTTTAAATACCAAGCTTTGTATACTTTTTAAAGATGATGAATAAGGGGCATTTTAAGCGTTTTGTCGGGGACAAGACCACCATACCTGAGAGGCACTGGTGCTCATCAATATACTCAAGTCACATGGAACCACAGCCCTCTAAACATACAAACACTTGTAATACATACACCAAAACAAATTAAAATGAAGATAATGTAACAACAACGTTTTTGCGTTCCAATAACATCGTCCGTCCTAATTCCTAGATATTATTTTTCTTGAATGTAACACGTTCGTTTACTTACCTTATCACCACTAGAATAGAAGAAATATTTTAGTTTGACTATATTACAGTGTTCAAGACGTCTCATAATTTGTAATTCTCGATTCTAAAACGTAATTTATTAGTCATTTCAGGAATTTGAGTGCATAGAGCGAGATAAATCACCTTAAATCGTTTATCCTGAAGTACTTTTTTAATTGCAACCATTTCACCAGTATCACAAAGCTTAGCTTGGTATACAACTCCAAAACTACCATTTCCTATAACTTTGGTGTCTGTGTATGAAACTTCTTGTGGTCTATCTGGTCCTTGCCCTGGAGTCGCCACCACAGTTGTCACTTTACCCCCATCTTTACCTATTAGATAGAAGATAATTTTATTAGCCAACTAGCCGCGCACACATGACCTATAAAAGCAGTTATTTTGAGGAAATGTTTTGTTTGGTGTGGAGAGTACTACGCGTCTTAATAATACAAAATACAGAGAACGGCAAATAAAAGCAACATCTCAACATAACTTGAAAAGAAATAAAATACATTTTTTTTGTTGTAATTCTATTTGAAGCATATAGAATGTGAAAAGGAAGTTATTTTAGATGCTGTAGCTCTTTGGGTTGAGAACAAATGTTGGGGAGTTTATATGAAAAACACGTGAAGACTAAAAATAAATGTGAAATAGAATAATTGTTAATAAACGTGCAAATGGTTCAAGGAAAGCTAAAACGCCATTTTAATATACATTCTGTGTAAAAAGTTCATTAAAGAAATGCATGAAAGCATAAAATAAACAATTAATCTATCATAATGTAAATGAAAAAGAAAAATTAACTTTTAGCTTCTCTTAATATACCTGTCACCTGCTTCTCTTCCGATAAAACAATTTCGTTGCTTCCAGTATTATTTCTGTGCATAATTTTCTACGCACTACACATTTAAAATAAATATAAAATTAAAATATGATCTGACATTTTGTTTTGATCAATCAAACATCAAATTGCCGACGAACATAAGGAATAAATTCTCTATGACACTAATCTCAATCTCAAATAAAACAACAAATTTAGGAACTACCGTTACAATATCAATTTTATGCCCAAGTTTTAAGTTTTTTTGCGAATTTTTATTTGTGCGAAATGTAAACGTGATTTAAAAAAAAATTTGAAAGTCGTGACGAGATGGCGTTAGATCGAAAAAAAAATGCATCTGTGAATAAAAAAAGTTTATTTATAAATACCACTATATACCGAGTTATGAAAAAGAATAAAAACAATTTCGAGGTCGCTTAATTAATTATTTAATGAGTCATTCATGCAGCCCACGAACGAAAGTGGAAAATTGCACACCAGAGACATACACACACGATTAATGCTCGCGTTTTTTTTATTTTTTTAAGTAAACGTAGTTTTAAAATTGTCAATTTAATGCGCGGGAAAGTGTGGATTATTGTTTATTGTTTGCATGATACAAAATTATAATTCACTTGTAAATCATTTTCTAATTTGCTTCCATTGCGCGCACGTATAAATAAATAATATATGTATTGTACATACATCGCAATAATAAAAATTTCTAAATTGAAATATTTTCGGTGGTATTAGAAGGGCTTTTCCAACTCCACCAGTTATAGATCGTGTGAAATAGAAGGAAATTTCATGCCCTACAAAATCCGTCGCATTATTTGGTTGATTAATTCAGTACACGCATGTTGCGAACGTATACGCAAAAAACCAACCCCACACACACACACACACACACCGTTCCAAATTTAAACCACTATTTAGATATTTGGGTACATTCTTACTAGAAAACGATTTCCTAATCTTCTTCCAGTAATGTAATAGCTTATTCGTGTGGCCGATGTGATCGATACCACCGATAGATCCAACAGTTTGCTTCCGTTGATTATTCAACACATCGCCGGACGATTTCGAACGCTTATCCTTCGTCCTCTGCAATATATCGATTGCAGACATTGAACGCACATGCCGTTTCGGCAACTCATCCTCACTTTCTACCGCATCCGTATCCGCGTACGCATCGCCAACGATACTATTTCGATATTTCGGCACCATTATTATTCTATTGATTTTTTTATGTTGTCTGGATGTGTAACAAGCCAGACGATGAATAGAATAGGTAGAAAAAAAATCAATTGCGCGAGTGACGCGTGTCCATTTCGGTATTAATTAGCACCTTAGAGACAAGTGAATCGGAAAATATGGCACAATAATGTTAATTTGTGGTCGTGTTATGCAAGTGCGACTCAACTTAAACTCGTCGAAAAAAAAACAAATAATAAAATAATATTTATTTATGTTTTCACTTTCGTACAGACAGCGAGCCGAGCAGATAACTGCCGCTCAACTGCATGTATGAAGAGTCATACCACAACTGAATTTACATTCTTCTCGCTATTGTGCTTACTTGCATCGATCACATGGATTTAGAAATTCATTACAAACACGCATTATCGCGCGCACACTTTTTTCATATACATATACACGATACTTATACAATATTAATATTCGCGTTATCAGCAAATATTCGAATCGAAATAGATAAAATACGATCCCTTATTATTACTCGTCGGATACCCTACATTAATTAAACATTAGATTGCGGTGGTGGTGGTGGCGATGTTTATTTATTGTCGAGCGATAATTTATTACACACGTTTTTTTTTCGTCTAATCTGTCAAAATAAATTGGTAACAATGTTGCATGATGGTAATGTCAAAGGTTGCTAGATCAATGTCATTTGTTGGACGTCAGCTGATTGTGTTAGTAGGCTTTGCAGATCGATTTTTCAAAAAGAAAAAAAACTACACACACATATAACACATTTTAGTTTTACTGCGCCTTTGCCTTGATTAAAACGTAATTGAAAAAATATATAGATATAATGGAAAATAGAACGCTTTACTTTATTGCCTTGCAAAGTGGCTTTTTAAGAAACTTGGAACGGGTTGTTGGGAAATAAATGTGGCGTAGAAACGAACCGCAAAGGAAGATTTCTAGTTGATTAATTGTCCCACATGCATTTATAATAATTATTAAAGTTTTTAGAGCGTGGGGGATTCATAGCGGTTTGGCAACCGATATTTTTTTCGTAAATTTCGTACAATACGTGATGATGATTATTTTACGTCAATGAAATATATAACTCAACTTCAATATGTATTTTTTTTAGTTACAACAACTAAATGTCATTTAAATATTGCATAAGTATAAACGATGATTAACGACAGTTAACGATCTAAGCATGGCCACCTTTGAACACATTAATTGTGAAAATTTCAAATACATAAATGAGAATTGAGCATTAAAGCATATTTCTGCTAAAATGCAAGTTAACCTTGAATCATTTTTATTTTAATGAAATTAAGTTTGCATTTCCTTATAACATGTAATTATATTATGAATGGAATGAATAATAAAAAATGAAATTTGATTTTGTTTAGTATTAAATTGAGTAGGCTGTGATTTCGATGAATATCCGTTCATCAAGTAGGCGCCTTAGCTTGCACAGTATTCATTTTCTCTCTTTCCTTTCCTGTTTTACACAATTTCTTCATTAGATTTCCTCTAAAAAGAAGTTTCGGTATATTTTGATTTAGATTAAGATTGTGATTACGTCGAAATGAGGTCAGAGAGGAAAAAACGTAGGGATGATTGTGAAAAAAAAATGAGTAAAGGCGTCTACGACGTGATAAAAATGTTAGTAGAGTGTAATCTAAAATTAATCATGTTAAAAATAGGTAGGAGTTCCTAAAATGAAAATGAATAAAAAAAATTTGCAAATTGCCATGCATGGGGCAGCTGTATTAATGGAGGGGAACCCCTGATGAGATAAAATTAAAATTTGTATGGACATTTAGGAGATTTCTTTGGAACCCCTTTAAAGTATTCGTTTTAATAACTTCGTAAGCAAGTAGGGTGATTTTTTGTAAGTTCTTTTTTTGACAGACTGGTGCATAAAGTAGTGATAGCTTTGTGAGGTGGAATCAGAGGTGGGCGGGGATGCGTTACGATTATAATAAAGGAAGAAATTTCATGCAGCAAAAGCAGAGATGGTGAAGAGAAGGAATAAAACAGCTGTTAGTTTAGCTAGCAATTGTCTTTTTAATTTTGTAGGGCAGCCATGTTGAGATGTTGAGTTGGGAGAGTCGTACGTTTAGACGACGTCATTCGGGACTGAGGTGGAACTTACTGCTAATTTTCATTCCTCCTAATGGAGGATTTAGGGGCTGTTTGTTACCCTCCGCAAAGGACGTTGTTCTTGGCCGTCCACTCATGTCTTAATATCCACACAGTTTATATCCGAAAAGTAACGGTGGTGATCTATCACATTTCTTGCTAACACCCTACTCACTACAATGTCTTCCTTTTTACACACTATATGCGCTCATTTACACGTTCAGTTCACCTACTGGTTACACCATACACTATTACGCACTTAAAAAATATTTCTACACCTCATTCTTTGCAGCGGATTGATTATTTAAACCATTTTTAATTCGCAACGGGTTTTACCTCACCATTAATTCAGATGCTCAGACATTGACCCGTTCGTGTAATATCGTGACCAATCACGTTGCACGTCACTCTATCGGCGAAACCCGAACTAATA
>JARJDW010015780.1:0-24472 GCA_030264715.1 Adinopsis sp. GC000173 | reverse complement strand
ATCTTCTTTATAATGTTGAATACCAATTTTTATCGATTAAAAAACGATACGTTATTTATAAATTATATTTATATAAAATTACATACCTTTATTCTCCAGTAGTAAGTGCCGAAAAACCATAGAGTTCCACCAAGATGAGATTTTTGCCAAAATTTTCAATCACTGCACGCACGTAGTTGAACGCGTTGACAATCACCACTGAACTAAATCTAATTCTTATCAATTGCAATTTTTTTGGTTGTGACGTCGTGGCACACAAACTGGTCCAAACGCTGCAAAAACGCGGTAAACAAAATATGAGTTAGCTATACGTAGCAAGTGGAAGGTCATCATAAGAATATTTCTCGACTTTTATAAATTTTCTTTAAATCAAATTGTATAATTAACTATGTACTTATTATTCTTTATTTATAAGTACGTGATTCGAAATGATTTAATATGATTTTTCTTCTTGCAAAAAAGTTTGACTTTTAATCAAAGCGACTATTAACTAAGCTTAAAATCAGTATAAAAAATACAGTTTATATGCCAGCAGTTAAAATGATATACAATTTTGGATTGGCTAATTAGGGGCACATAATTTTGATATAAATGTTATTTGTGTGGTTTTCTTCAAACAATCATGGCAAATTAGAAGAGGTATAACAAAAAAATACTATAGCTCATGCGTCTACAAAGCAAATGCAGTGAATTTCCATTTTTATTAACAAAAATTCTTATATTTATTGATACTCTTTTTGTACAATATTTGAGCAATTTAAAACAAAATTCATTGTATTTCATTTAGTAAGAAAAATTTGTGTAATATTCTTACAAAAAGTGTACATTATATTTTGACCAGGAGTTAAAATTACATAAAATTTTGGATTGCTTAATTGAGGGCACACAATTTTGATATAAATGTTATTTGTGTGGTCTTCTTTAAATAATAATGACAAATTGGAAGAGGTATAACAAAAAAGACTTTATATCACGCGACTACCAAGCAAATGTAGTAAATTTCCATTTTGATAAACAAAAATTATTACCTATATTTATTGGTACTCTTTTTGTATTAGAGCAATTAAAAACCAAATTCATTTCATTCCATTTCAATTACGCATATTTTACTAAGGCGTTTTTGTTTAGAAATTAATCGCAAAATAAAATCGCAAATGTTGAGCTTTTTTAGATGTTTGATGATTTGGCATAACATAGCGTAATATAATCGGTCTGATCATGAAAGATTGTAATGATTGGTTTTTTGCCAAAGGTGGAATTTATTATATGTATATATTCAATATACATTGCATAGAATGAATTTTATAGTGCGCGTTTCATTATCAATGGAATTAGTTAAGACCGTAATATCAATTAGTCGCTTTATATTGAATGTGAAATAATAATTGCGCATCAAATCCGCTTTAATTCGAAATGATTATGCTGCAAGTTTTATATATAGATCGCCTCGTTCGGTATGTGTACATAAAATTTTTATATATGGCAGCTTTTCATTTGAAATATACATTTTAGTAAAGAATACTGTGTATATATGAAGCATTTTCATACATTATTCTAAAATAATAAATTTTGTAAGATTATTTTGCATTATTTAGCATTCTCGTTGCTCTATTATGAAAAATAATAAAAATAGTCATGAATTTATGCATTGTTGCTAAGATAAACAAAAAAAAGCATAATTGGATATCTAAAGTGTGGTGCAAGATATAATAATAAAGAGCATCTTTGCAAAAATATTGAAACGTTTTGTCGTAGAGTTTATATACCTACCTTAATGCAGCAATTTAAAAATTAATATCTCCAAGTTCAGGTGCTGATTCCATATATTTTCAAAATGAAAATCATTATTAAAAGAACTAATTGAATCGAATAGATTATTTTAAATATGCAGTATAAATCATCAATAAATGCGGTTTTCAATTAATAAATCATAGTTTATCATTTAATATATATACATACAAATAGATATATAAAATATAATATTTGCTAAATATCAACATAATAAATTTTGCGGTTTTTTCTTTGGTAAATAATTAATTATGTTAATTAAACATAAACGTATCATTGGAATATTGTTACAGAAATTTTTTCGCGGCCAAATTTTCATTAAATTATCGCCGAATTTATCATCAAGTCGGACGCATATGTAAATATAAATTAAACTAATATATATTCGTAAATTAATTCAAATCAATACAAAATTAATGTTGCGCTGCATGAAAATATAAACAGAAAATGTATTTTGATTAATTGCCAATAACGTTTTCACTAGGATGAAAACTTTATATATGTATATTATTAATTATAATAAAATAGCTTTAGGAAATTGCAATCTCAATATACACACGTACGTGTATACGTATATACAAACGCTAATTAAATGTATTACATAACTGCAAATGGCATTTTATATAAATCCATAAAATATTTATCTTTTTGCATTGCGCTTGATAGAGAAATTAATATAAATAATTTCTTTTGCAATTCCCGACGATGTTTAAAGCAGTTTTCTTGAAAAATTCAAAATCTATTCATTATTTTTTCAATTTAGTTTAATTTTGATAAATTTCCAGTAAATTTCTATAAAAGATTTAATATATTACTATTAAACACTAAAAAAGTTGACTAGTTTTATACTGACTTACAGACTTTCAGATATTTTAAAATTGTATTTAGAAAATCATCAAATAAAAGAATATTTTCGCTTATTTTTGTATATACAAAGGCTAATCAAATGTATTACATAACTGCAAATCACATATTATATAAATCCAGAAAATATTTAGCTTTTTGCATTGCGCTTGATAAAGAAATTAATATCTATATACATATTTCTTTTGCAATTCCTGGCGATGTTAAAAGCAATCTTCTTGAAAAATTCAAAATCTATTCATTATTTTTGCATTTTTGTTTAATTTTGATAAATTTCCAGCAAATTTCTATAAAAGATTTAATATATTACTATTAAATACTAAAAAAAGTTTACTAGTTTTATACAAACTTACAGTTTTTATATATTTTTAAATTTTATTTAGAAAATCATCAAATAAAAAAATATTTTCATTTATTTTCGTCTAAACGAAATCTAATTGAATGTATTACATAACTGCAAATGACATATTATACATACAAATCCAGAAAATATTTAGCTTTTTGTATTCAGCTTGCTAGAGAAATTATATCTATATACATTTTTTTTTGCAATTACCGGCGATATTTAAAGCAATTTTCTTGAAAAATTTAAAATCTATTCATAATTTTTTCCACTTAGTTAAATTTTGATAAATTTCCAACAAATTTCTATAAAAGATTTAATATATTTCAATTATGTACTAAAAAAAAGTTGACTAGTTTTACACAAACTTCAGATATTTTAAAATTTTATTTAGAAAATCGTCAAATAGAAAAATCTTTTCGTTTACTTTCGTATATACCAAGGGTAAATAAATGTATTACATAACTGCAAATGACATATTATACAAATCCAGAAAATATTTAACTTTTTGCATTGCGCTTGATAGGGAAATTAATATCTATATACATAATTTTTTGCGTGCGCGCGTGATAATACCACAAAAATTTAATGAAATGTAAACCATGCATACATGACACATTTTAAATTGTCTGTCTGTTTTGTATTAAAACACGCATATTATTTTGAGTAAGAGTTATTTAATAATGTAAAGTATAAAAAACAATTAATGCATTTTAAACGTGTGAACGTGTATGACCTTAATAATGTTATTAAAACAAGATTTATGTGTGTAGGTATACGATTTTTCTTATTGTTTGAGGAAAAGTGTAATACACACGTTGATCAACAAAACTGCTTGCTTTACATGTGTAATAGGCGGATTGTATAATGTTATGATGTTTTTTGCTTCAATTATAAATGTTATTCAACCAATTATTTACGCATAAAATTATTGATGCAGTGAAATTAAAGACTGCAACCACTTATCCACTCATGTTATGGTTGCTCTTTTCATAAAACCTCACTCGCTTACGCATTTATAAGATTTCTTGAGAGAAATTGAAAGTGTGCTGTGTTTTGATAGAAATAAATGAGGGTTTACTTTAAAAATTATGTTATTAAAACATTTTTATAATAAATTTCCGTTTTTATTTCGCGGTCCTGGTCCCTAAGCTGTTTCGATTTTTTACACACTTTATTGTTCCTTTTTTTATATATAAACGAAAAGAACGCGTTGTTTAAAATATAATTTTATAATGCACAAGTAAAACTTAAAAAAAATGCATTTCTTTCAAATAATTGATAAAGAGCTGTTGTTAAACAGAATATGCGTATGAAAATTCAAGGCTTAATGTTTTTTTATGCACGTTTATTGTTTTAGAACATATATTAATTAATTATTATTCAATTGAAAAATAAAAAACTAATTGCATTTTCATGAAAAGCCAATGCGAGCTGATTAAAAGCTTTCCGCAAGCCGGACGACATAAATTATGAAAAAAATGCACATTTTTATCATTAGAATCAGTTTTTAAATTCAATGTTGTTTGTTAATGAAATTAATGCGCCAACAGTTTTTCCTCTCTCGCCTTTTTTACCTTTCCATCCAGCGAGAGAGAGCAAAAAAAGTGGCTAAATGTAAATATCTGCGAGTAAACCGTTTTAATCCGGATCGCTTTTTTGATTGAAAAAGATCGAATGTCCTTTTATAACATGCAGCAAATTTTCTTCGCTAAGGTCATCTCTTCGTCGTCTTTTATTCGGCGCATTCAATAAGAAACACACAAATGAGCTTACTGGTAGCTTTAAAAATTTCCAGATCGTACGATAATATTTTTTCTAAATATTTTTGTTTACCAGCCTGATGCTGATGCAATTCAATCACATTATTAGAAAACATATTGTAAAAACAATGTCAACTTGGAAGCTAATGAAAATGGATGAAATTTTAGTTGTTTTTATTAATAAATAATTTATAAATTGAATTTATGAATAAAATAAAAAAACTTGAAAAGATCAAAAACAATAAATTTCTATTTGGAGAGTAGAGGTGTTCGCATTTTCATCATCTCTTATATAAATTCATAACTAAAATTGTGCAATTTATATTTCGTTTCGCTTTTCAATGTACTACTATCGAATATCTGGCGCGCGTGATAAAAAATCTAATTATAATGTAACGCGAGTGCTAGAAAGATTCAAAACAATATAAACAAAATGATAAATTAAATATACATGTCGATCTATGGTGATTTATCAGCGCTGCAAAGATAGCAAAGAAAGTTTAATTATTGTTTACGCATACTTTGAATTTATTACACTACTCTAACGTGCGCTCGTGTAAAATGTACGATCAACAATTTGTTGTTTATTTTATTTATTGACAAGATAGATAATTCGTCCAAATTGATAACGGTTTTATTGCAACAAATAAAAAATAAAACAACAAACGGTGTGCTTTTTTAATCAGATTTTTATTATAATAAATCTTGAAAATTCCCACACGTTGAACGGGTGTAAAAACTAAATGAAATATTGCAGTAGAGAACGAAATTGCGAAAAGTAGATAAAAACTAGTTTTGTTTTAATTGATTTACAAATGTCAGTGGAGGATGTTTTTTAACTTGTTACGAGTGTAGCTCATTTTTTTGGCAATATGTAACAATTGTTACAAAAAAAAAATGAATGATTGACTAACTACAAGAAATTATAAAATATTTTTGATTTTGATTTGTATATTTTTTTTAATTTTTATTATAAAATAATTTTGGTTTCAAAATATTTATTTATTTTTACTACAGCTTATAGACACTTTGTTTAACTTGTGAAATGCTTGTTATTTTTATTTAGGTGATAACAAACTTTAAAAAAGTTGAATATTCTCTCAAATTCGATAAAACTTTTCTGTATTTTAAAATTTAATAAATTTGAAATTGTTTTGAGGTATATTTAATAATAATAAGTATTACAGTAGACAATTTCAAATGGTTTTTTGAGTTTTTATAAAATTTCCTTACAGTATTGTAATTTAATACCAAATTTTTAATTTATATTTTTTCTGTTTTGTTCAGAAAATTTACTTGGGAACTTTTTATCTAATTTTATTCATATTACATTAAAAAACTAGAGTATCTTTGCCAAAAAATGCAACTCCCGGCAATATTTAAATCAATTTTCTTAAAAAATTCAAAAACTATTCATTATTTTTACAATTTTATATATTTTCATGTATTATTTACTTAAATTTTGATAAATTACTAATAAATTTTTAAAAAAGATTTACTATATCACAATGTTTCTATATTTTCATTTAGAAAATCATAAAATAAAATATTTAAATTTCTTCTTTTTCAATCTTTTCGTATATTTTATTAAATGTTGTTGCGTTTTAACAAATATTATACCTTTACAATATAATTAAACCAGTATTTAGTTTATGTTAGGTTTCACTTCAGGCTTTAGGCTTTATTTGTATTAATTTTAGCATTAATTAGTATTATTGGAACTAATTTTCGACAAATGTTTAACATTGATTATAATTTAATTTGGAATTTGGAAATTTCCACGAACATCTTATTATTTATCATCATTGTTTACTAATTACAAATATGCAATTATGGTTATGATTCGGTGAAATCGATAAATAAATAGAATATTTATGTAAACATACATTTAATTAAATTACATAATTAAATTAATTGCTAATTATGTTCAGCGAATTTCTTTCTATGCCGATTAAAATTGTAATTTATTCATGTATTTATGTTGGAATTAAACATTAATGCATTTTCGTTTAGCAAAATTAATAATTAATGATTAACAGCTTCATTGTGTGACATTTTTGCCGATAATTATTAATAAAAAAAAACAACAACTTCATAATTAATACCTATGTACAATGATTCGCGTTTGATAAAATGGACGACCATTAAAAAATCATTAAAACAACACAATTAATAATAAAGCGATAATCATTTCATGCGCGCCGCACGCTAATAAAAACATTCGGTTTAATTTGCAATATGCTAACAATACCAATGTAGAAAATTTACGATTTTATATATAAAAGTTCGCAAAGGGACGATGCTGTGCTGCTGTGCTTCCCGAATCAGATATGTAAGTGTAGATACATTTTAAGAACGTGCACTTGGATGACGATAAAAATGACACTTTGCGTCATCATTTTATTATTATCTCGCAAATAATGTTAATTGTAAAGCAGTACAGATTATAGCCAGTTTAAAATACGAGTACAAGAACATTTGCATTATTTGTTTTGTTTAATTAATCCTGTTTGCTTGTCCTCTATTAGCCCAGGATAATCAAGAGTTTACAACATATATAACCAGCGGAATTGCGCGTTTCGGTTCCTAAAACAGAAAAAGCCAGCAACGAGTTATATATATATATATATATATACGTTATATATATCAAGCAAAATTCGCATTTTCTGTTTGTAATTCTTTGTGGCATCAATACACATTCATCAGCATGGCATACGCGAACGATTTCCAAAGTAGTGGATTAAGTCTTTTTGGTGGAAAACATGCCTAAGGCTTTTAGGATCTACGTGGCTAACACCTCCATCTCGTTTTTTTTAAAGTTTGTTTTTAAAAGTTCTTTTTGAACAACTAGATAACGTGCATCCATACTAATTTCGCTCCCAACCGCTTAGAGACATAATAAGAATTATCGCGTCAAGATAAGCTTTTTTCTTCTTAATTATTACACATTTACACTTTTGAATAATAATTTATTATATAGCCGCGGCGTATTGATTTATACATCATGCGATTACTTTCTATTCCACCACGTAGGTATTTCAATAATCAATTGTTTTATTTGCGATTGTGGGCCAAATTATTACACTTTCAATTTTAAGATTAATCCGAATTATTATTTGGTTCAAAGTCGTGCGAATGACTTCAAAAGAAAACTATTTAATCTAGTTTAATTCAGCCGGCAATTTCAATTTGTAATAAATTAGCCTCAAATGGACTTAAAACTGTCTTAAATTTCATGAAATACGTAATCATTTCAATGTTTTTAAACATTTACTTTATTGTCAGATGCTATATTAACAATTTTTAATACCTCACGATACAAGTTGTTAATAAATTATATTAAACTAGTTTTGTGGTGCATTAAAAATTCATACTATATCACTATGATGCAAATCCGTCTAGTTTAAAGAAAAAAAAATGTAGGCAGTAACGTAGAACTTGCTTAAATCACAATATATCAAAAAAGTTTTCCTAAGAGGAAAGCATTTTCCAGCACCCTGTGTATTTAAGACGAAAAAACTAACTTACATAATGTTTGTTTTTTCTTGCTTTGTTTTGTGACCTCACATTTATTATCTGAATGAAAGGAAACTTTAGTAAATCATTTTGGTGTGAGCTTGAGTTTGATTTATAACATTATTTAGAAAATTTTTGTGTAGATGTTGGCATTGACTATTTATTTGGCTTTTCAGGAACAAGTTAATCCTCAAGTATATAAAGCTTTGGCAGCGCATGGAGCAAAGGTTCTTAAAATCCCGCAAGCTAAAGATTTAAAGGATGCACATTTTGATCCAACATTCGCTAATGTAAGTCACAAATTATTTACTCGTATTAATCCAATACACACACACACACCGGTATATTTCTCATATTACCAAAACGCCTCGTTTCTAGCTCAAGAAAGACTACACATTCTCCTATAAAGTGGTTGATCGTTTAACCGGCGACGATTTCTCTCATAGTCAATCGCAAAATTCGCAAAGCACAAACGGCGAATATCGAGTTAAGCTTCCAGATGGCCGTGTGCAAATTGTATCGTACACAGCAGACAAGAATGGATACAAAGCTGATGTGAAATACACGGACGATGTCGATGTAAATAAGCATCCAGTGCACACGCCGAAATTGCCGCCATACAAGCAGCATTTTTACCAACCGATAACTTACTATCCATCATCATCATCATCTGATTTATACACACCGGCGCAGAAAGCTGTTGTCAATCAACCATCATTGCATACTGTCACGCCGCGTCCGTACTACTACGATTCATCGAATCATCATCATCCGCATCATCATCCGAATGTCGAATTAATTTTACCGGACGACGAGTACGATGAATACAGCGACAGCAAAGTGCAGGCAAATGTTTATAGCAGTGGCCGGGGAGAAAAAATCACGAAATTTATTGCATCTACTTTGGCTCCGTACACAAAAGGTCTTGGACAAAACGTTGCAGTGTCCACATTGGCACCAGATTTAGATAAGTTTAATCCAGTTTATATTGCGCCGAAATATACAGCGACACTTCAATATCGTAAATAATCATTACAACAAAAACCATTCTATCATTCTTTCATATTATTGTAAAATATTATACATATAAACTTTTTTTATACATAAAACAATAAATATATTTATTTAAATCGTTTTATAACTATTATTTATGTGTGATAATTTAATTATTGGCAACGTTAGCAAATCATCAACAAGTTTCGATAATAAATTAAACCCCGGTTATATAAATTCATGTGATTGTTGAATAAAAGTAAGAATTCCACTAAATTATTTCCAAACATTGCAATGTTGATTTTAATTATTCTCCGTGTGATGTTTTAAAGCGAAACATCACAAATCATTTGGTAACCTAATGACGAATAGTTGCTGCTACTTGTGAGGGTTAAGCGGGCAGGAAATTGTCATCCCTTACCTTACTATCGACCTAAAAGAGCAATGAAGGGTGACAATGTGAAAATAGAATTTAGTCACAAAATATTGCTAAATAAACAAACACCCATGTGTGTGTGTGTTTGTACATCCCCTGCAATTTTGCTTCTATTAAATTTATAGCTTCAAAAAATATTTAATGCGCCGTCAAGTTATAATTTATTTATTAAATTATTTTCATTAGTAAGTGGAAAGTAATATAAAATTACCGAATGAAATCAATAACTTCAATATATGTTATTGTTGTATGTCGGTGACGTCTTTCCGCCCACATATTTTCTTAAAATATCAAGATAACTTGTAAAGTAACTTAAAAGACAATGTTTGATATTTTCTACATTTCAATTTTTATCAGAAAGTACAAATGTAATGACAGATAAATATATAAGCTAACAAACTTTAGTTTCGACGCTATACTTTAGAGTTTAACGTGTAAAAAGGCATAACACAATACGAAAATACATTTTTCCCATATTCAATAAATCAAAATTATGGTTCCGTTTCGCTGCAGCAACACCACATGTAAACTGAACTGCCAGCTAAAATTTCCGCTTCCCATTCTAAGCGTGCAGCCTCTTACCTACGTGCGGTCTTTATTTGTACTCTCTTTGAATACGTCAGTGATTTATGGCGATTAGGTTAGGAGTTTGATGTCAATTAGAGTATCCCCTCCTTGTGGGAGTTGTTAGTTAATGTTAGAAAAAAAGTGTCTTTCTTCTGGGTGATGTAGATAGAGCGCACGTGTTTGAGAGGCTGCACGCTTAGAATGGTTCGCGAGAGTAAAAATTTTCAAGTGGTGTTGCTGCAGCGAAACGGTACCTAATTAAATATCATTAAACGATCTGATTATATCAAAATAATTATTATACTTTTAATTTATTATGAGCTTAAATGATTCATCATGAAAGTTTAATATTTCTAATTTCCTCTCATTTTTATTAATACAAATTTGCATTTTTTATTAGGCGGAAAAAATGAAATATAGAAATCAAAAATTGACTTTCAACATATTGGATCAAATACTATGTTCTTTTTAGAGATCTAGCATTGAAAATTGGCCATCAAGGTGGTAAAGCTATACGAGATTACTTTCTCGTCAACAAAATTCCCGAGTCTAGTATGCACTTTTAAATATCTCACATTCCAATTTCTTTGCAGGTACATACTATTTAAATTAAAATTGTTGAGGCTGTATATTTTTAGTCATCATATAAAGTCAATTCAAATAATATAAACAATTTTCTGTTTCATAAGCGAGATGTTGTATGGTATTTAACCCTAATCACCTTCATTCCTCTTACAACCACTTGAGATAGAATCTTTATCAAGACTCTTATGTGCATTTTAACATACACAAACCACAATCTTCGATTATACCAAACACAATTTTAGTGTTTATCTCGCATTGAACTTGCTATGTCATACGGCTGTTACGCGAAAACGTACTACTGTTAATAAAATTATTAAAATTACATTATACATGTTATAAACAATTACATATCTTTCTGCCGAAGATAAAAAGATTATGGTTGTTACACTAAATAAGTATAAATCTGTGTTAATTAAACTAAGTTACTACTTGCACGAAAACGTAACTAATTCATTAGATTTATATTTACATTGATTAGCTACATATATCTAATAGTATAATTGATTGCACTCTTGATTGGTATACAATTTTTATTGAATCTTTATCAAGTGTCTTATGTGAATTTTAATACATACAAACCGCAATCTTCGATTATACGAAGCAAAATATTAATATTGAGCATATTATATCATATGGCTATTACTATAAAACATATTAATCATAATGAATTTATCAAAATTATATTATTATATGCAATTATATCGTTATGTCATAGGAGGAAAGATGATAGTGTTCATACTGTGTAAATTGGACCAAGTTACTGCTTGCACGAAAACGTAAGTACCTAATTGATTAGATTTATATTTGCATTGTTTAGCTACATATCTAACAGTATAATTAATAAATTCCTGATTGGGTTATAATTTTTATTGAATCTTTACCAAGAGTCTTATTTGTATTTTAACACACACAAATGACAATCTTTGATTATACGAACCAAAATTTTAGTGTTTATCTAGCATTGACCATGTTACATCGTACGATTGATGCACTAAAACATATTCATAATGAATTTATTAAAAATAGATTACTGTTACGAAAACAATACGCAATTACGTGGTTCTGCCGTAGGAGAAATGATTATAGTTTTTACACCAAATACGCGTAAATCTGTGTTAATTGCACCAAGTCACTACTTGCACGAAAACATAAGTAATTATTACATTCATAATTGCATTGTTTAGCTACATATCCAATGAAGTAATAGACTTTTAATTGGTTTGAATTTTATTTATTTCAAATAATGTGATTCGATAAGTTTGTCATATATACATATATGATGTTTGTCGTTCGCATTATTGTAGCTTTGTTATCATTATATTATTTGTTCTTATGATGACAAACTTTTCAAAAAGCTTAAGCAAATTAATTATTATTATTAAATATACCTATAGTATGCGGTTTACTAGAAAATTGCAAGAAAATACTTTTAATTTAACAACATGTATAAAATTACCCGCAAAGTTATTTAATAAAGAAAAAATTTCTGCGTAGATTAAAAATAGCTGTGTATATACGTAACTCGGCGAAGATATGCTCCAAACTATTTTCATTGATATTTTTTGCGAGTGTAAGTTTTTGATTAAATGCAAAACTTTTTCTTATATTATGTATGTTGGTATTAATATGCGTTGAGATGGATCAGCTTATAATTAAAAGCAATTATATTATAGTATAAAAATTTGCTAGTTACTAATTGTGGCTACCTTGTTTTAAGTAATTTAATTCAGATTATTTTCGAAAGTGGCCACGGTTAATTTGGTAGGTTTGGAGAAAATTACCGGACTAGTCCCTTAAATTAGTTTATAATATGATAATTATAGTTTCAAAACTTAGCATCTTCACAGTTTAACATTTTCGTGTTTAATAATTTTAATTGTAGCCCTTAAAATTTAATGTGTATATAACTATACCATCAAAGCGTCAAAACATTTATATTTTATTTTAGCTAGGTGGGTAGTACAAAATGATATGCAAAGTTAACGCACCCTCCGTTAGGATATTAATTGTCTGATAAACGAAATTACCAAATTTTTCCATAATTGCCCCTTTTCTTCACGAAAGAATGAGTATCCTGATTCCCTTCCAATTAAACTTTATACAATTAGAACGTTTGAAATAGCTGAAATTTAACGTTTTAAACTCACTTTCATCAAACACTTCATAAAATCACTCCTAATTTTATAGTGATTCAATCTGTATTTCCGTTTAATTAAAATTCACATGTTGAAAATATTACATTCGCAAAAATCTTGATTCACATTTTTAATTTTATGTTTATCTAAGATAATCAGAGTAAAGTAAAATTAAATATAGCATTAGAAAGGAAAGAAGTTGTAGAACATTTAATTGAAGAAAACATAAAAGTTATTCCAAGCCGTAGAATGTTTATCATTTTAATTTAACGGAATTAGATTGTGAAATTAAAAATTAAAACAAGTACAACAGAAGGAAAACAAAATGTTTTGCGATAAAACGCAAACTGAATCCATTTATTATTAACTACGGTGAAAATATGTATTTAGGAAAATAAAATAGATATCTATGAAATTTACTGGTTTTCAACAAAAAGAAAATTGATATTGATGATCTACTCCCAAGAAACATATCATTCTCAAGATTTCCAGCTAAAACCTTGAACATATTAAAAAGATTATTTACCAAACATGACGTAAAACATCTTTAATTTACTCTTGTTTGTTTGCTGCTTCATATCACAAGCAAATAAATTGTATTGGAAACTAAATTAGTCAGTCAGTAGTGTAAAAAATGGGCAAATAAATTTAACAATTTTAAGCCTAAGTTGAAATTAATCTTTGTCAAATTATACTTTAACAATGGTAACTGCCAACAATGTTTAATATCCCAAAATAAAATTAGTTGAACAATGCAAGGACCTTTCATTAGGTTTTAAAAAGGTACTAGACTACAATTTACAGAACCCATTATTATTTATCAGATCTAATAGTGGCTGGCATTTAAATATTAAGTTGCAACCGTTAATTAAACCGATTTTCAATTTAACATTTTTTACGTAAAACTACCTTCCTACTCTTAATTTCCTAATTGATGGTTGATGAAATACATTGAATTATAATTGAATTTTCTAAAAGCGTTCTGGCGCGCAACATATGTTTTAATTAAAAAACGCTGCATTATCCATTTTTATTCAATCCCATTCTTGTTACTCACCTCTTTTTCGATGCAGCAAATCTGACAGGTAAACTCATTTATTACGAATCTTTACAATGGATTATTGATGCCTGCATTGAATCTGTCATTTATGATTAACTTGTTCGATAAAGCGTCCATACAAAAGAGTGCACAATGTACCTACAATAAATGTCTATGTTAAATAAACATAAATGCTTTTTTTAGATTTTTTACCGCCTCCCCCATTTCTTTTTCGCTTTATAGTTTTTTATATCGTGTTATTGATGCAGTTTTGTGTAAATTGTATTCAGACGTATACATATACACAAAAGCATAATAAATTCTTCAATTCGAATTCAATTCAATTGATATGCAATTTTGCTTTTATTATTAATATGAGGACATAAATGTTACGATAATTTATTAGTTGTATAACGTACCTGCGCTATTGATTTTCGCATTTAATCAAAATTTAATATGAAAATTATTGAGGAATTAGCATAATTAATAGAATAAATATAGACTACATGTGTTTTAGTTGTAAATTGTGATCAACATCCACCGGGCAAACGGACGCACGCTGTAAGTTTCCATTGCAATAACAGTCCGTTTATTCTACAAATTAGTAATAACAATTTTTGATTCTGATTAATTGAAACTGTCATCGTCAAATTATGTTGAGGTTGAGGCTTCGTGTGAACCCACTTTTGTGTTAGTAATATCAACATTACATTATTAATAGATGTGTATATTTATATCTATATAGTGTTAGTGGGAAAATTTTGCAATGTGCCAGTACAAAGCCTACATTGATGCTTCTTTACGGAATTTTACTTCACTAAATCAATAATAAATAAGAAATCCAACTATAAAGGTATTGTGAAGCAAAACAAATATATTTTTTAGTAGTTTTAAGTGAGATTTAAGGATTTTTAAGAATCAATAACCGAAACTTAAAAACATCGCTGCATTTTAGCATATCTTGAAAATTTCAATCTATTTATTAGTGGTTTTAAAAGAAATTTGAACTGTTTATACATATTTTCAAGATATTTATTAAGGATATCGAAAAATAACGTTATTAGTAATCTCTGCAGCAATTTCAAAGGAAATATTATTTTTTAAGATTTGTGTTGATTTACTCATGTTTTGCTATGAGAATTTACAGAAATGTATAAAGTAATAGTTAATCGAGAAGTTTTCAAATCCTATGTAGATATATCAGTTAATTTGTTGCAATAGTTTAGTCAAAGAAAAAAGATTATTAAAATTGTTCCATAATGGACAAAAATGCAGCAATCTAATATATAACTTGTAAAATTATAAAGGATATATGCTGAATTAAGAGTTACAATCTCACCAACTATCCTTATTAAGTGTAATTTTTGTATTTCACCATCATCAAGGCATTACTGTAGTTTACAAGTTCAATAATGTAAGCAGTTCTAAAATTTTAGCAGTTTTAGGTTAGGTATGATTTACAAACTTTACAAATAGTTATTTACCTTACAAAAAAGATTCCAAAGCCTGCATATTCAATTAAATCCTCTTCAAAATATGATATCATTTCGATATCGTAACAGCAAGAATCTTAAAATCTCGCAGGCGCCATCATAAATATATGCGAAATGCTTTTCTTCCACCGATTCTAGAAGTTTCAAACAGATAATTAGTGATACCCTGTGTATTAATTAAAAGTACACTCAGCATATTGTTAGTAAATTAATTAAAGCAGTAAAATATCAATAAGGACAATAAGTGTTTACCTTTAAAATATATAAATAGCTGTTTCAATATTTATGCAACTACACTTACATTTTCAATTAGCACAAATTAAATAATGCATATTTGATTATTTATAATAACATTTTGTAATTTTAACTATATTATTTATAATTTATATTATTACTAAAACAATGAGTTTAATTGAAATACTATATGTATTGCAAAAAAAATCTGCTTGTTCATCGTGCTCACCGTAACAATGCATATGTGTTAGGTTAGTTTTTGAACGCTGGCGACTTTGGTAATGTTGGCAATTGACGCGCTTTATGCGCTTTATTATCCATCGCTTATTGTTTTGTTTTTGAATGATGTCAGTTGCATTTTTGCAAAATTATAATTAATGAGTGATTGTGTGCAAGTGTAATGCTGTTATTAGCAGTTTTTAATGCAGCTTTAGTGGTATGTGTGAATACATTTTAATTAAGGATTTTTTATGTGATTTTTATAATTAATATTTTTAGGTTATGTTGATAAGTAATATAATAATAATACTTTAATAAATATGGTTATAAAGTAATAACAGTAACAATGTAACTAAAGATATCAATTAATGAGAGTTTCTAAGAAAACGCAGTAGACTTTACTTTTTACAAGACTAGCGCCAAGTAGGTTGCATAGAATAAGAAATTTATTATACTAATTGGAGAGTGGGAATACAATTACGAAATAAGAATGCAACTTTTTTGCCCAGTTAATATTAACTTGATATTTTATCTTTTTAGGCTTAATGGCTTCTAGTCATTAATTTTTTTGCATTAAACTTTTTTGTGCTAATCTTAATTGGAACATAAATATAAAAAATATATTATATATATATTTTTTTTGTTGAGTTAGTGTTTAGTATAAAAAAGCGCTTGCGTCGAAATTATTCTAGCAGAATATATGGTGACAGTCAGTAAAAGCAAGGATAGCGTTGAACGTGGCGCTTTATCCAGGTTATCCTTGCAACGGGGCATGTTATGACACATCCTTTCCATAAAAAGAGAAACTTTTTCAAACATGTCAATGCTGTCTCAAATAAAGTTGTAAATAATAGAACATTGAAGCAATTTTTTTTACAATAAGCTGCATTATATGAGCGATGTAATTTATTTTATATTTTCCAACGATAAAATCGTTCATTTTAGTTTTTAGTGACGTCAACGCGGTTCCGCTTAAAGTTATGACTAGTTTAATTCCATCGAATTTTCCCTATAGATACATACTAACAATATAATTACTCTACTACGCATTGATGCAATGCCAAATTAACATATAAATACGCACAACTCTTTTACGTGGCCAACAATTTGAGATTTTTCCTGGAATTATTGTTTCATTGATGAGTTTTTGCATATAAATAATGCATATAAAAGGCAATATCATGACACTGAGAAGAATTATAAAGTTTGCAATTATAACTATTAGTTAGCAATTATTGGCGTTTTGCTAATTATTATTTTTTTATAAAACTAATCTTTTCTCTCTTTCAGGAACAAAAAGCGTACCAAAAATGATCATCATATTCGCGATATTATGCTCTAACACTTTGAGAAAGGTGTGCCTGATTGTCGAAATCTGATGGCCAATCTCTTCTATTTTCATCTGCAAGATTTCTGTCGCCCGTTTTGAACCTCTTGAACCATCTTTCAACCTTCCTTTTGCTGGTTGCTCCCTCGCCGAAAAGTACATTGAGATCGCAAAATGATTCTGCCGCCTTCCAACCTTTCTCAAAGTAGTAGTAGAGCATAATATGGCGAATATGAAGCAAAGCATATCCCAAACTTTACTATAAATTGAATGTATTAATGTATCTACGGTGTAAAAAAAGAGTTGGTTGTATGTACCTATGTTGCATTATTAATATCAGACTTTCGAGAAAATAGTAAATGTATTTTTTGCTGTTCTAAATGGGAATATCATCAACGATAGACGATAGAAATATTGGATTAATTGAAAGAAAATTGGCAACATGTCAAAATCTTACAATATATATACCTGAAGAGGATTTGATGATATCATAATACGAAACTCGATTTTATTATACTTCGATATATATACTTTTGATTTAGCACACCGTAATAAAAACGCTCCTGCGACATTTTACATTCAATAATGGAATTTAATTGGTAGCGTATGATTATATGAAAAAACATTAAAATCAGAAATATGTATATAATATAAAGGTAGTAGTATTATTTTACAATTCACCATTTATTTTTTATATAGTGCACTAATTGCGAGCAGACATGCTTTTATGTCGTTTTTATTACAAAAATCGTAAATAATTGGAATTTAAAATATTTTATTTATATTTATTGAATATTGTTATTATTCAATTCAATTCAAAGTCGAAAGTTGACTAGTAAACAGCTTTGAATTAGTAAAATATTTATTATATTTTATTTATATTTATTGAATATTGTTATTATAAAATTCTATTTAAAGTCAAAGTTGACTAGTAAATAGCTTAATAATAATTGAGATCAAGACATCTATTGTTCTTTTATTTTTTAAGCTGATTTTATACTTATTATTGCATTTGCATTTGAATTTCTCGAATGACAATTATTAAAAGCGCTTAGGTAGGTAATTATCGATAATAACAAATCATAAAAATGATAAATAAATATAACCTAGGTATTATTTTACAATTCACCATTTATTTTTTATAAAGTGCACTAATTGATAGCAGACATGTTCTTATGTCGTTTTTGCTACAAAAATCGTAAATAATTGGAATTTAAAATATTTAATTTATATTTATTGAATATTGTTAATATAAAATTCCATTCAAAGTCAAAGTTGACTAATAAATAGCTTAATACTTCTTCTCTTCTCTGCTCTTTTCTTTTTCTAATTTGTTTCTATACTCACTCTATTTATTATTGCATTTGGAGTTGATTTCTCCAAATTAAAATTATTTTTAGCGTGTAGGCAATTATGAACAAAAAATGTAACATAAAATGATAGATAAAATAAATATAATTCAGGTATTATGTTATAATTCAACATTCATTCATTCATTCATATTTGTAATCCACCAATTGATAGCAAACATGCCTTTGTTTAATTTTTATCAAAATGTATTATAAATGAATGCAATATTTGTAATATGGTATTCATTTCACTTATTATTACAATTTCAATTAAAAACTAAAATTGACTAATCGTAAGTGTAGCCAAATAATTGTGTAAGTCTAGACTTTTATTAAATATGTAGATAAGTACGATGTGTAAATACTTTTAGGTCCATTCTAAAAATGGCCTAGCTTCAGATTTTGGAATTTTCCACCTGCACCAAAAATTATGTATTTAAATCACTTTGATGAAGATTCAATCAAATGTTCACATAAATTTTTAATAAAAGTATATCGCTTTTGAAATATCTAAATTTTTGTTTGTGATTTAAACTGTTTTTAGAAGGAATTGAAGTCTTACATTGCTAAATTTGATTAAATATTATTTTGATTTTTAATACGAGTGACTCAATCAGGAAAAAAAAACGTTAACGTGCCCAATAATAAGTTGCGGTTTTACATTTTTTGTTACAAAACTTGTAAAATATAAGATTCATTGAAATACTTAATTTCCCGAAAGGCAAAACACTTATTTTATTTATAGTTGCCAAATTTTGTTAGAATTAATATGAATAACAAATAATAATCAAATAGTCAAATCCCGATTTCTTAATTATATGTATAAATTGTTTTAAGTAATTGATATGTACTTTTAATTGGTGTTTGAGACTATTGAGAGATTTTACACGCGCATCCAAGAGCACCTATTTATTGGATTTGGAGTAGAATTTCTCGGTTGACAAGGCTAAAATAAGCTACCGCTACAAAATTTAGGAAGGCGGCTAACCTCCAATACCTACAAACTCAGTTAACAGACTTGCGGTGAAGTTTGACTAGACAGCTAATCTTGCCAATATCTGTTTTAATCCATACAGTATATACTAAATTGTATAAAGCATTTTATTATCACCCACGATCATGCTGATCTTCTAAATCATCTAATTTGCTTCATAGTTGGAATTAAGGTAGTAGCAATTGTATACCTGGGAGAAAATAATGTCACAAAACGACACGTAAAATATTCATCTTATATTGCTGAAATTATACTTAAATTTGGATTTTTAATTATAAATTTCAATCCATAGAGTATATTAAATAGTATGTCACATTTTATTTTCACACTTATGAATCTGATTCTCTAAATCAGTCTTTTTTAAGGTGGGGCTCATGATTTACAAAAGTGTTTGACTAATAAGGAGTGCAATTTAGTCGAAATTCTTAAACATTTAATTTTGTGAAGGATTTTTCTTTACGTAGTGAAATTTTTGACGATTTTCTACAGTTTTTCCTTTAATTTTTGGCATTTTCATCAAAGCATTTAAAGACTTTCACTAAAATTGCTCGAAAAAGGGATGCATTTTATAAAAAAAAATGGATGGAAATCGCAAAAAACTTCCCCAAGCAAAGAAAGAATCCCAAAATTGAATACTTAAAAATTTCTGTTAAGATATTAATAAAAATAGTAAGTCGCATAGTGCATTTTTGAAATATAGATTGAGAAACACTGTTTTAAATCAATTAATTTAATTCATAAATGAAATTGAAGCGACAATTGTATACCAAGGAGACAACACCCTCAAAAAAAAGAATGTGTCACAAAACGACACATTTATTAGTTTATATAAAAAAACAAATTCATTTTTTTGTTGAAGAGCGCAATACGTAAAATATTCATTTCATATTACTGAAATAAGAACAGCCGAGAACAAAAAAAAAAATAAAACATAAATTTGTTTTTTTACGCCAGCTGCCACTTTACATTTTAACCTATACGCCATGCCATGAAACGTTTTGTCAGCGTTAAAGTTTGTTAGTTTTGCACAGCACAGGCCATGATGATGAAAAATAAAATGTTCTATATGCCTACCATGCACATTCACTTATCATCATGCGAGATTATAGATTATTAATTAATGTGTATCAATCAATCTTTTGTGTGGTGGTTTTCCCTATCCAGTATACCAAAATGGGAAGCGTAGATCGAAATCTTTTCATCATCGTTTGGCAAGCGCAAGCAAGCAGGCAGCTCGATTTTCACATGCACATACACATACCAATCGAGATTTGCCTGACAAGTTGACAATTATCTCGAATATGTAAATTTCGGATGTTGGCGAACAACCAATCAATGCATCTTCAACTCGTTCGTATGAACATCTGCCACTTTTATTTTATACTGTGGAGGGAAGAGTTGTGTCAGCGATCTGGAATTCGCTTACCGCACACGCAAACATTAAAAAGCCGTCATGAATTTATGCCAACAACACAATCGATTAATCAAATAAAATGCAAGTGAAGATTTTATTTGTATGCGGGAAAGGTCATTCGGTAATCCAACTAATTAAAGTATCGCTTTCATTAACTACTTACATTTAATGCAATTGTGATTTGATTCTAAATTGAATTGGTATGTAGGGAAAGATAAAAAATTGGTTTTATTTAACACAAAAAGTTTGCTAATCCAATTTCTACACTTGACCTTTAAGTTGGAGCAAATAGGAAAACGCTCCAATCAATACTTGATTATTAAAAGTGCAATAAGAATTAGATAAAATAGAAAATTGAGTTTGCATTGAAATGTACACAAAAAATGTACAACCTTATACCGTGAAAAGCAATTTAAAGCGAAGCAAATATTAAAGTTGAGGTTGTATATATAGAAGACAAAAAGCAAATAATTTGCTGTAAATTGATTTTCAGGGCAAAAAATACAAAGTCTGAGAATATGTATAACAACATCAGATGAAACAAAGTTAAATACCCATGATTTATTTTTAATAAACATTTCGCAGTGCAAGAGTGAAAATCACCAACACAACACAAAGCTCTCGCTATTTGTACAATGTTTGTTAGATTTGCTAATTAATTCGAAACATTGCTTTGATAAGTAACGATTGATGTTTGTGGCGGGCGAATCGACAAATACATAACAGTTCCTTGAGATTACGCAAAAATTAATTAATATCAAACCATTTTTTATATTATTTACGTTTTTCATTAAAAAATATATTTTTTTTTTTGATTTTTTTTTACCTAACTATCCAAGTAGACAAACGCGGACCCAGAAATGCGGGTTTTGGTGACTTGTATATCGAATGGATAGTAAAGGAAATAAATTTACATGAGTTGTCTGATAAGTTTTCAATTTTCTCAACTTTTTATTTTTCTTTTGCTTCTTTTTCCGTGTTTTGACATTTTTTTGCGTTTTTGACCACTTTTCTGTGGAATAATTTTAAAGAAAAATATAAATAACAGTAATTTCGTTATAGAAAAGTAAAGGAATTCAATTTAAAACATCAAAAGTTGTAATAAAATACATGAAAAATAATAAATGTAAAAAGCACGAAAAAGTTCAAAATAACAAACGCAAAAAAGATGTAAAAAGCACTGAAAAGGCAAAAAAAAACGCAAAAAATCCAGAAAAATAAAGAAAAAAGTCAAAAGAACATAAATAAGTTTATGTTACAGTGTTACAGTGAAATTCATAGAAAAATGATGAAAAAACAATGTAAAACAGTGAAATTAATAGAAAAATGATAAAAAAACAGTAAAAAACAATTAAATTCATAAAAAAATTATGAGAAAGCAGTAAAAAGTGTTAAAATTAATAAAAAAATGATTTAAAAAGAGTGAAAGACAATGAAATTCATAAAAAATAATGAAGAAAACAATAAGAAGTGGTAAAATTTGTAGAAAAATGATGAAAAACAGTGAAATTTGTAAAAAAAGATGAAAAAAATAGTGAAAAGTGCTAAAATTTATAGAAAAATGATGAAAAACAGTGAAATTCATGAAACATGATGAAATAAAAAACAGTGAAAAGTGCTCAAATTTATAGAAAAATTATGAAAAACTGTGAAAAACAGTGAAATTCATAAAAAATGATGAAAAAAACAGTGAGAAGTGCTAACATTTATAGGAAAATTATGAAAAAAACAGTGAAAAACAGTGAAATTCATGAAACATTATGAAAAAAACGTGAATAGTGCTAAAATTGATAGAAAAATGATTAAAAAACAGTGAAAGACAATGAAATTCATAAAAAAATGATGAAAAAACAATAAAAATATTAATATTTTTTATTTTATTGATATATTTTATGAACTTCAATATATAATTACTAAATAGTGAAGTGTAATGAACTAATTAAATATGCAAAAAATTGTCCTGAAAGTAAATTCCAGATAATCTGTAAATTTTCATATATTAAACGCGCTATATCGCACCGAGTATTCTCACACGGCTCAAAACTTTACTTAGGTCTATTAAACGGCTTAGCATCCACGAAGTTGCTATACGTAAAATTTCATCAAAATAATATGTGTATGTGTACATATTTATCATTTTTCGTGTCATCTCAATGCTTAACCAAGCGCCGCTTCGTAATAAAATGATTTAATAAATTTATGTATACATTATATTTCAAAGCCATACTATTGATTTTTCAAATATATATATATGTATATACATACACATTCGAGCATATTATATTCATAGAATGTAGTCTTTTTATTTACATCTCGAAAACGTTCTCAAAGATCGTATGCGATGCGCAAATTTCGCCCCGATAATGCGGCAATGAAAGAAAAGGGACTTGGAATGCTCGAAAAAGAGCTCTTACATTGGCGAATCAAAGTGCTGCAATATCATTCAATAATAAAAAAGAGTGTAATAGTGTTATTGAAGTAGATTTAGAGGGCACTGTATAATAGACAATTTAATTTGATTTAAATATAATTGAATTTGAATTTGTTTCGCCGCGCGACGATAAATTCTAACCGATTTTATAAGTAAAATATTTGTTCAATTACCGGCACTCGGTTGTAACATTGTTAAAAATGTAATATTCTCGCGAACGTTGTTTTACAACGGATATAAAAAAAATGTTTTTAGAGTAAATATAATGAAGTAGGCTACATGTAGAAGCAACTTAATATTTAACAAAGAAAATGCACTGCCTAAAGCTTAGATAATAAGATAATCTCGATGTTATATTATAATAAGACTTGTAAGATAAGTTACAATTACAACTAAAATGCTGTACATACATTTTTCATTTTAATTTGGAATTCAAATTTGCGACGAGATAAACAAGCTTTGCAAATTAAAACTATACTTGCTTGCTCGAGTTGCATAGGAAATATGCCACTTTCGTTTTGCAGAAAATTCCAACTAATTTATAGGTATCTCGCTGTCAAAAGGCACGGCATGTAGATAACGCTATATACAGGGTGGTCCATTTAACGTGAGACATTGAAATCAGATTAAAAAACAATTTTAATAAAAGTTGTCACATTTGTTACGTAGATTGTGATTTTGAACAAAAAATTGTGGTTTTCATTTGAAAAAACCAAATAACCATGAGGGTGCGGTAATGGCTAAAAGTGATTAGTATCATTAAATTTTCCCCTTCATTTTAGCCAACTTCTATTCGAAACATTTTTTCCTAAAATACACTCTTTCAAAGTTATTCGCCTGTCGCAAATGGTTCAATGGACCACCCTGTATATTGTTTATTTGGTGCATTAATCGCCTTTTCACACTCACCTATTTGCAATCTCCCAGCAGCTTACGTTATATTGTCGGAAATATAACAATTAAAAAAAGATTTATGTGTTAT
>JARJDW010015779.1:0-13218 GCA_030264715.1 Adinopsis sp. GC000173 | reverse complement strand
TTAATTTCTAACAACTTTCGGTCCTAATAAATACTTTACACACTCGTTCTCCTCAAACGTGCATGCACTTCCACCCACCCTCAGTCCACGAAAACCACCCGCCACACACACACCATAAATAATTGTATGTGTAATAGCATTGTTGCCAACAAAACATCCCCATCATCGTACATTAAATGCATTGTTTCTCTCCGCCGAGAATGTGCCGTCCACTTAATTAGCCCGTCTTAATTTTGAACCAAGAAGCGTAGCCGCTGATATATTTTATGATTATACCGCCTCTCGCATGCGACATTATTATTATTATTATTATTATTATTATTAGTACATAGCCATATTATAAATTTTTAATGCATTCATATTACCTATTATATACTGATTATTTATTAAATTAACGGACACCTCCTTCCCAAAAAAATTTAAATTAAAACAAAAAAATAAGCAAGGAGCTGTTCATAGCTACCTAATCTGCCTCAATTCATTCATTTTACACAAATACTGACATGAATTTTTTTAATTATTGAAAAAAAAAACAAAAAATTAATTATTATTATTATTATTATTATACGCTTTGTTTTATTTTATTATTATTATTATGATTTGTTGCGCGCAATGATGATGATGATGATGATGACAATGATCTTGATCTTGATGATGATGCGACGTGATTTTTTTTGTGGTCATGATGTGACATGATGTAAATATATATATCTTTCTTTTCGTTATTCATTTGTTATTATTTTTGATGTACAGAAAATCTTATTATTATTAATTATTGGATGTCTTTTTATGGGTGTTAGTGTATGTTCCTAGATACTAATTAAATACGAAATGAACTAAATATGCGAACGTGAACTTAGCAGTCTATATTTTGATTATTAAACGTTTTTGATTTTGTTTTTATTTATTTATTTGGACGATGATTCGAATGCATGTTGCGTTCAAGTCCAGGCGGCTGTTATGACTAATCGTGCGGTGTGGTTTTGAAGGTGGACCTGCGGCATATGGACGAGAAGGCTGGCAGCAATGTGGTGGAGGTCGGTGTTGATCTGAGCGAATTCTACATGTCGGTCGAGTGGGATATTCTGGAGGTGCCTGCAGTAAGGTAAATCACATTTTCAGATTACCAATTACCAGTGGTTCCCAACGTGAGGTTAAAACGTTCAATTTTCTTCTTTGATTTCTCTTTGATTTTTAGATGTTGACCTCACATTGGGAACCACTGGTATTTGGTAATCTCTCTTTTTTTGGCCAGAAACAGGCTGATAAGTTGAATCATTTATTAATTCTTTGTTGCAGAAATGAAAAATTTTACACCTGCTGTGATGAACCATATCTTGATATAACGTTCAATATAACGATGCGGAGGAAAACGCTGTTTTATACCGTCAACATTATCATACCATGTATGGGGATTTCGTTTCTTACCGTGCTGACGTTCTACCTGCCGTCAGATAGTGGAGAAAAGGTACATGTATACGCTAATTAGTTTTATTCAACAACAACAACAACACGAGAACGCTTTTTATAAATTATTAACTCGCATATACATTTTTCAATACGAAAAAGTGCTTTTTTAATATAGGTATAAATTCGTTTATATTCACGTTGATGATTTTTAATATACCTACACAATCTGTAGAATTTTTATTCGCAAAATGACAACACGAAACGCTAGCGAGCAGCTAATAATAATGCAAGAATGTCATTCTGATGTAATTTAAAAATCATCTTGAAAATGAGGGTGGAACATTTTCAGCTTGTCATTTCTAATTTTGTTTGTTTGTATATATTGTAAATCGTAAAAGAATGTAAAGATATTTTTAAAAAAAGAAATGGAATGCGAGAAGCGATTGATCAAGAAGCGGTACAGTTTTAACATTTAATAAATAAAGATGTATTTGCACGATAAAATAATCATTGATATATCGCAAAACCAGTCGTAGTCAATCTGGTTCCTATTGCTTACTAATAAACTCTGTTAACATTTTTATCATAAATTTGTTTTAAATTTGATTTGTTTAAAAATAAACATATTTATATAATATTTATTTGATGATGAACGAACATCGTTAGCAACTAATACGAAAATCGTGTTCCAGCGATGACGAGAATATGATGTGAGCGAAACGTTCGTTGTTATGTTTTCACATTTACGGCGCGCGCTTGTCATCTCCAATTCTTTCTCCATCGTCTCTAATCTATTTAAGTGTATAAAGCAAGTATCGTACAATTGATCAACAAACGCTGTATTCGTTTTACGGCTTAATAAAGATGCATTTTAATACATACAAACAAAAATATACCAGCGACAATTTTTCAGGATAAATTTAAGATGACAGCTGAAATATAGTGTAGATATATATAAAAAGTGTCTTGATTTTTTCAGACAAGTTGCAAATATAATGCATTTTACAAGGGTTGTCCGATAAGTTAACGACTTTTTGCTGGTTTTGCAGTTATTTATACCTACGCTAGAATATAAAACAGACACGATTTTTTTATGTTTAAGCACACAATAGCATTCACATCCTACTTCTCCGTGAGCGAATAAACGAACGAAAAAACGTGCTGGAAAAATGTTTGCATTGTTCTACCACCGCACACTCATACACACAGTGGACGATGATGTGAGTTTTCGCAATGCAAACATTATTTCATCATCATCATCGTTCAAACACTTTTTTGTAAGACAAGAAAAATGATTAGCGATGTCGTGTAATATATTATAGATTCATGTGTGCAAAACTACATTTTAGCGCTCTTATGCTATAAATGTTTAGTTTTTTAGTAAGAAGAATGATTTGCTTGTTCACAAATGCATCGTCGCGTCGTATCGATTCATGGGCCATGGCGAAACCATTGACCCAGATCATGCCCACTCATGCCATGTAACAACGCAAACGAACAAACACAAAAAAACATTGTGTATATCTACGATGATGATAATAAATAAAGAGTGCGGGTGGAGGGTGCAAACAATAGAAAGCAGCGAGAGAGAGAGAAAAAAACGCTTTGCGCGCTGCTGATACTCTGCCTTTTCTTTTCTATCAGTTTGCCGATTAAATCTCCGGCCCATAACAACGCAGATAGATAGATTTGTTAATTATTATTATTCCGGCGGGGGCTTTTTTCGCCAGTGTATGGCATGTCGTCGCATTCAATAACAAAAATGCGTTCGGCTATGATTTATTGCAAGGCGATTGCCCAGAGAAACTGAAAGTGTGGACATGCTTTTTGTTATTAATGGTCGCATAAAAAAATCTTTTATTTTTTTTTTCGAATTTTATGTTAGTACTGCATTAAAACTTTCCATCCAGCGCCAGGAAAAGAATGACAAAGCTGCTCATTTTAAGCACAATTGACTCTTGCGTATTTCTTTAAAACGTTATCTTAACAAATTCTGCTGCTTCATTGCTGAATTTGCTATCAAAATTGTTGCAAAAACATTTTTTTTTGTTGTTGTTGTTTTTTGTGTGGCAAAGAACGTTGCATTCAATAAATACGCGTTGATGATTTATTGCACGATTGCGATGAATGTGTGGTCGCCCCGGTGTTTTTTCTTCTTCTGTGTGCTGCGCAAGAATGTTATTAATGATGAAAAAAATCGAGCACGTTTCCACATATATATATAAGAATCATCAGCTTGGGGACGGCTACAAATGAATTTTTTTTGTGGAATGCAAAAATTCCATATAACTACGTGGGTGGGCCGATAAGTTTCTAGCTTTTTTTTTAATAGAGCTCTCTAATTATTTTTTAGCACCTTCGTATTACATAGTCCCACTTAAATCGAAAAACTACGAAGATCACACATTGATCTGTCGTCAGTCCAATAAAATTCTGAAGCGACTTTTATCATTATTGATTGAAAACGAGAAGAACAGCGTTTTTTAAACAATTTTAATGAAAATCCTTAAATATTTTGATGGAAAATGCCAAAATCAAAGAAAAATCAATGAAGGAAGTCGTCAAAAATTTCGCGGCGCAAAGAAAATCCATCAAAAATTTTCGGTACAAGTTGGACAATGTAATGTGGTGGTGCTAAAAAAATAATTTGGGGGCTGCACTAAAAAAAAGGTAGAAACTTTTCTATTAACCAGAAATTTGACTAAAATTGCAAATCGTGAAAAAATTGCCAGTATTATAAGCGAGTTTAAAAAATCTATGAGCGGATTATGTAACCTGCAAAGCGTATTTTTCATCCCTCAGCTTTTTTCAGCCCATCAATAAATTCGATCGTGAATGGCATTAAATTTGGAATACTTTTATCCAATCAATCCGCTTAAATTCCCCAAACAATTTAATTTGCTTGATTACGTTTGAAACAAAAAAAATTTGCTTAAAAATTTATATAACAAAAAAATATTGTTTGCCATCATATTATCTAATCTGATCACTGACAAAATTTCAGTACGCGCGCGCGCTTTTTCACTCTCTCTGTGTGTGTTGTGAGATAAAAGTCGATTAAGGAAATTTACGAGCGCGCCGCGTAATAATAATGCACAAGCAGCGCGCTGAAAATCTTAACCATAAATTAAAGCGCGTGAAATCTATGCGATTAACCTTTCCTCCCCCCGAGCTGGCTGGCTGGCTGGCGGGGATGAAATGCATCGCGATCATGATGATGGTTAATTAAAGTGACGCACAAGGGGCTGGTAAAGCGTTGGGAGCGACAAAATATTTACAAAAAGCCTAGTTGATTATTTTTGCACATTGTTGTTGTTGTTGTTCTTGTTTAGCACGTAGAATGTAGATGATAAAGCGCATTCATGATTATTTTTATGTGCGCGGCAAAAATTACAAACAAAATCACAAATTTTTGATGAATTTTTCATTGCGCAGCAAATTTTTCCTTAAACATTTGTGGATTTGCATCAAAATCGGCAGAAAATTGTCGCAAAATTCATGAAAAATGTTTAAGGCGCTAAAAAAATAATTTGAGATGAAAATATTGTTTAAAAACATGCAAACATCACCATCATCCATCAATACATAGCCATTCCGATGATTTATGACGACTTGGACTTGGAAGCAGCCAACAAAAAACAGCACACGCGTAATTACAAACAAACGTCCTGCTGGCGTCCTGATGCCGTTTTGCCGTCGTCCATCCAGTTATTAATGGTGTGTGTTGTGTGTCGGCTGTGAAATTAATTAATGCACGCGAAAAATTGATGAATGAAATTCGCAGACATTTTTCCCACAAACAACAAAAACAATAACGCACAACTTGACTGCGTCTTCCATTCAGTCATTCATTTACTCACTTATACAATTCCTCACCAAGACGATGATGAATTCTAAATGCGCGAGAGCGGCTGCATGTGATGATCTAATTAATTAGCGCGCACCACACAAAGAATGGGTATGCAATGGTGGTATGAACGGCGCGTATCGATTCAAGAAAAATATATGCTAATGTGCCCGGATAATGAATGTTTCTTATTGTTGACACTTTATACGTGTATTAGTTACGTTTCCGCCTTTACGATAACTTTTAATTAACTTATTTTAACATCGAACAATTTTTTTTTGTTCCTTCTTCTTTATTTTCGTTATTTTGAAAATTGTTGCAATTCTAAGCGGGCGTTAGGAATTGCCTAAGAATGTCGACAATGTTCAAAGAAACTTGTTTGGGAATTATGGAAAATTTACATGCCTTTTGTGCATTTTTCAGCGCGCTTAAAGCGGAAGGAATCAAATTAGCGTAGATATAGCTACCTAATATTTTTTTATGTTTTGGCACAATCTACATAATTAATAAAAAACGTAAAAATTTGTGAGAAAGTATAAAATATCGACTGTTACAACATGAAAGTCACTGAAAAGTGTGAAAATTTTCATGGTTATGGTGTGCTTACATGGCTCATACAATCAATTTAGTTCAGATTTAGTTTAAAGCGCAAAAATTTATAAAATATTACTGAAAATTTATGTATTTAAACATTTTTAAAGACCATTGAGTTGTTACTTAATGTTAGTGCGCTTAAACGCTTTAAGATTTCAAGCAATGAAAGTAAAAATCATTAAATTTTTATGTAATTTTTGTGTTGCAGGTGACGCTATCCATCTCGATCCTCATTAGTCTTCATGTGTTCTTTCTACTAGTCGTTGAAATTATTCCGCCAACGTCGCTGGTCGTGCCGCTGCTCGGGAAATATCTCATCTTTGCGATGATATTAGTCTCAATAAGGTAACTAGCAAACAATTCATCCGTACCAGCACCACATCGCTACTTACACAAAATCAATACATTATTCATTTTTTTCAATCGGCCGGGCGGCAGCAGAATTTGCCGCCGACACAAAAATGATTTATCTCACCGTTCACTGTGTGGTGTGCGTTTTTTTTTCTTCTCCTCTTTTTCTTTTTGGCTAAATCGATAAATACGTGCCGTGTATTATGTATGTATATGTATTTATCCGCTTTTGTTGCAGTATATGTGTGACCGTTGTCGTTCTCAATGTGCACTTTCGCTCACCGCAAACGCACAAAATGTCCCCATGGGTGAAGCGCGTCTTCATTCACATTCTGCCACGGCTGTTGGTCATGCGACGGCCGCAATACATGTTCGAAACGAACAGGTGAGTGAATCGCTCCTTTTCAAATTCGATATTTACTAAAAGCGATTGAGAAAAACTTGTTTTATGACATTTTTCTTTAAACTTATTTATTTGGGGCTTGTTTTAATTCCTGCCCCCTCCAATTCATTAAACTTTCATCATCAAGATGGAGCATATTTTTCACAAATTCATATAAAACTATATCAAAACTCAAATTAGTACAAAACTTGCTGAATTTACGATACCTACTTATACTTTACTTCACTATACTTTCGTATCAAATATCAATTAGTGCACGCACACACACCCAAAAGTTGCAAGACGCAAAATATTAATTGATTGCTCAAATTGATCATTAATAGCTGGAAGAAAACCTTTTGAGTCAACAGCGTTAAAATGTCGTTTCACACACATGCATGCGATAAAACAGCACAATTAATGTGAATTGGAATTGAAATAGCAGATTGCTTACGTAATTAATTGATTTGATAAAGGTGTTCAGCGCAAACAAACAATCAATGCGAGATTATTCATAAACACACCGGCATGAATTACGATGCGCGCTAATTCGGTTTGCGTTTTAATCAGTTTCCGCGCGTTTTTTTTTTTGTTATCTTTGCTTCTTTCTCAGCGCGTCTTGATCATTTTCGTATGCATTACAACAGCAGACAAAAAGAGATGTTATCTTTAAGATTAGATTACATTAGATTGCCTTGCTATATTTAACATTTTTTGTTTACTAATGAATTGATGATGATGATAGAAAAAGATAGATCGAGCGCATAAATTTTTAACGAGAAAGTTTGGCAAGAAGGACGTAAATATCATTCTAATCAAGCAAATTAAGTTGTTTTGATCGAAGGGAGGAGGGAATTTATAAGCTATACTGATTGATTGGATAAAAGTTTCTCTCTAGATAGTTGGTAGCTGGTAGATTTAATGGCAATTTATTTCATGCGTGTTATACAGATACGTTTCGGGGAGATTATTAATGCGCGGCCGGCAATTCTCCACGTGCTTGTATCCGTACAAGTCGACGGTGCAGACGGAGGACTGCAGTCCGCGCCGATTCCCCAGCCGGACACCATCCAAGGAGGATCTTTCCCCCGGGTACGTAAAAATAAATATCGTACAATATCTCATTTTCTATTCATTTTTTCTTCATTTTCAACATTTTGATGATTTTTTTTCTTGTTCAAGATGTTTTGTTAACTTTTTTGTGCTATTTTTTGGCCTTTTTTACCATTTTTGCCATTTTCTGAAAGTTTGTGTAATATTTTCGATTGCAGCATTACGGACGGACTGGGATTGGGTGGCCCGTTCGGCGGCAGCTGCCAGATCCACGGGCCGATCGCGATGCCACCGTCGGATACCGAAGATCTGGCCGTATCGGGCCTGGACGCCGGCGACGGCATCAAGTCACCGGTGCTGCGCAATCCCGCATTCTCCCATTCGAAATGCCCGCCGGAGATACACAAGTCCTGCTTCTGCGTGCGCTTCATCGCCGAGCACACGAAAATGCTCGAGGACTCGACTAAAGTAACTCAATTTTAATGTCAAATAATAATTGCTTAACATTTATATATATTTATATACAAAATAGGTGAAAGAGGATTGGAAGTACGTCGCAATGGTGCTCGACCGTCTCTTTCTGTGGATCTTCACGCTGGCTGTGCTGGTTGGTACCGCCGGCATCATTCTGCAGGCGCCCTCGCTGTACGACGATCGCACGCCGATCGACAAGAAGTTCAGCGAGTTCGAGGCGACGAGCGTGGTGCGCTGTCCACCGCCCCACTAAGCGCAGCCATACGACTGATGAACACAAAACACAAAAAATCTTATGATTTGCTCAAACCAGGCAATGTAATAAAATATATTTTGTATACAAGCGAATAAATAAAAAAAAACAAGCAGTCGAGCATCGAGATGCAGATAAACACGACGATGAGAAATATTAAACAAATCGAAATCTTATGATTGAATTGATGAGCAATTTACGCGCGCGCATTTTTTTATAATATACAGTGTGAGCAAAACTTATGACTAATATTGAATAATATAAAAATAAATAATATGGATATTTTACACAATATAAAAAATGATATATTTATATATTTTACATACCGAAAATATGAATATATTTCAGCAAAATTTATTATTAATGACTTTTTGGATTTACTATTATAATTGACATAAAAATGCTGTTAGAGCAGAAAAAAAGAACAGACAAATTGATTTGTGATATGATTTTTTAACGAAACGAAGACAAAAAAAATAATTAAAAATAAAAAAACATATAAAATACTGTAGTGCCATTAAAACAACACGTACATTAACGTTTTATTACATGAATATTATATACAAGGAAAGAACAAAAAAAAGAATATAAATTGTTAGCACATTAATTATAGCAAATAATTAGTGTTTAGTAATAAACTAATAAATATTTAATGAATTGTTTAGTTGTATTGATAGACTGCCTACCTAATAAATACATTATTGATGAATAATTATATTAAAAAAGAAAAAGAATAAATAAATAAATAAAAAAAGACATAACGGGATCACTATTTGTAAATAGGATTTTACTTGATTGTTAGCTCTATTTAAGAAAAAAAGAAAATTTGTAGATTGTATGTCGTTAAAAAATGGAAACCATGAAAAAAATAAATAAAATAATGAAATAAATTAAGTATAACTATTAAGGATGACGTTGTATTTATAGGTTCTAAGAGTTGTTATACGTTGTTGCTTGGTTTTATAATCATGCTTCGTAAAAATAATAAAGTACAGATGAACTTAAAGGAATTGATAAAACGCACATATGGAAAATGATTGTATCTAATCTATAGTCCTTGTCATTTCATCACCCCACCGAAACTAATCTGCTAAATTTTATACGAGGATTGTTCGAAAAGTGATCCAAAATGGAGAAGAACGCAGTATTTTAGTGTTTTTCACTCAATTTCACTCTTTTTCATTGAATTTTAGCGTTTTTCTCACTAAATCTCACTATTTTTCAATAAATTTTTGCTTTTTTTTCGGACAAGCCGCGTATAAATAAGAATTAATAACCACACATATAGAGACATATCTACGAATCTATGCCTTTTTCATTTTCAACTCACTCCCTTCTGCAAAACTTTTCTTTTTTTTGGGGAAATTCGAAAACTAATTAAATCCTTCGCGTCTAATCCATGTTTTTACCACCGCCGCCGCCGCGCGCGTACGTATACGATGCCGCAATCGCTTTATTGCCACCGCCCGCACGCCCTTTGTTTATCTACAATTTGCGCAAAAGTTTTAAGCTCGTGTGTGCATGTGCTTATACGAGAGATCCCTTTTTACTTCACCCCCTACTATACCACCTACACACACACACACACACACACGATATTTATTCTATATATATGGATTTTATTATGAAAATCTCGCGCGCCGGCACACGGATTTAATTAATTTTTGCGCCGAGGCGGGATAATTAAACAAAGCATACGTACGTGCCCCTCACACATTTATGAGCATGGCAAAAATTGTCGCATCTCAACTAGACTCAACTATATAGTTTATTACGTGCATAATTTTAAATTTCCCGCTAAATAAATGTGATAAGCAGATGGAATAAACTGCGCATGCGTTGAAATCGCAGCGTGTTGTGGTGGACTCAACTGTTTGTTCGTAAATAAATAAACCGGCTTTACATTTTTATATGTAGAAGTAATAATTTTTGTGTTGCTTACAATCGTACGTAATTAATACTGTTATTAAATATACGATTTATAACTATTTTACATAGTGTAGTCCAGTGCAACAACGATTTAGTATGTGAAAATGTAAAACTAACCTCAAAATGAATCCAACTGAAGAATTTATTACAATTCCATAGATGTACATTTACATGCAAGTAAGTACGTGTTGTTTATGTAATTTAATCCAGCATGTGTGTTGTTAATTATGTTATTTATCGTATGTGCTTGTTTTATATGCGTAGTTTGGCTCGACAACGACTTTGCAAGCTGTCTAAGCTGTTGTGATGTAATCGATTTTTCCATCCCAAGTATTGAGTAGTATTTGTGAAAGGATCCACGTTACTGGTAAATTAAGATGGACACCAATTTGGTTTATATTTAAACAAGTAAATAAGAGTGGTTTATCTATATAATTTAATTCAACATGACTTTGCAACTAAATATGAAATCGAAGTATTAAAGTATTTATTCGTCGTCGTAGCCAACTAAGATGGACACGGTTTATATTAAAACAAGTAAGTACAAGTTGATTATATGATTTAATCCAGCATGATGTATTTTGTTAATTATGTCATTTATCCTATGTATTTTACATGCGTAGTTCGGCTCAGCAACGACTTTGCAACTAAAACGCTGTAAGCTGTGATGAAATCGATTCTTCCATCCCATGTATTGAAGTATTTATTCAACGTCGTACTTGTGATAGCACTAGCAAATTAAGATGGAATGAAATATGTACATTCATACAAGTAAGTACGCGTTTACAATCTGCACTAATTTGTCAAAATTCTTTGCGAAATAATGAAGTGGTTAGTTGCTTATTAGCCTTGAATCCCCATCCCCGGAAGGTTGCAATATTGCTAATGTACCGAATAATAACAAACCACAAAGCACCTGCTTTTTATTTCTCTCTGATTGAATGGGCAGGTGGTGGTAGTTAAACAGGCAGATAAATTTGTGGCGGCGGAATCGTCGTCGTCGTCCGGCAGACAATAGAAGAAAGGATTTATTTTGCACACACACACACAATAGATAGGGAATGAAGGTTGCTTTTGTTCGGCGTCACATGCGCGCGATAAATAATAATATTGCTGTTAATTGAGAAAATTGCTGCATATACACACCACACTATATATGTGTATGTGTTGTTGTTCTCTGTGTCGACGATTTATCTTGCCGTAATCATCTTATATAAGGCCGTAAGCAGCTTTGAGCAGCTTGCAACGGCTAAAAATATAACTAAATAACCATGAAATATCTATATATGAAATTCTTTATGTTTTTGCACTAAATCATCACTCCAAATCGCTTTAGCACGCTCTTTGTCGCGCAAATTATTGTATAAAATTGTCATTACATACTTTATTTTCGAAAGCAAAGCACGTTTTTCAAAATTGTTCTAAATTTTTATCTATCCATCAATATTTTACCGCTTTTTATTTATTTATTTATTTATTCTGTGTGAATATTTCAATTTTTCCATTTTGGAAAATCGATACAAGAAAGTCTAAGAGAGTTATAAGTTTTAAACCACTTTCAACTTCACTTCACCACCAACGACACGCTCAGATTTTTACCCCGACGCGCGCAAGTTATATTCGAGTGAGAGTTTAATACGTTGCGCTGCAATTTGCAAACAAATCATCATTAAAATTTAATGAATTTTCATGCGTGTTTGCGCTAACAAGCGTATAGTGTTAATGATGAGTTTCCAATTTGACAAATTTCTGCAACGATGCACATAGTATCTAGTACAAAATACGTGTTGTCAATAATTGTGCGTTATTTTTTTATAGAATTGGATTTGGCAGATGGAATAACAAGGTAACAAATTTTTTGCTAAGTTAAATACTATTTTAATCCTTTAAAATCATTCGATAAACGGAATTTGTTATTATGCATTCCCATGAAGGATTTATATTAGCATCATCAGAGGAATACTAAATGATTAAGTTATTTAAAGTTTGTCAATAATCAAAACTGAATATGAATTCGCTGCATGTTGATTTAGGATGAATAGAACGATTTTGCAGTAATTTTTATAGCTATTGAAGTTTGTTACATTTCATAATTTGAAAATGAGTTGGTGTGACGTATTTTGCAATTTATTTATGTAAAGTCTACCCAGTTTTCGTCTATATTTGATTTTATTGATTCAGAGAAAAAATGGGCACACAATTTTACAGCAAAACTAGGCAGAAATATAATAAATGCAGTTCATTTTTATATCAAAGCTTGTCTCATTTGATAATTTTATGACTGATTTAGTGTACTATTATGAAAGTTAGATAAAAAGAGAGTTTTCAAAGATTATTTTGAAATAAATGCGTTTAATTAGCGTTTCACAAAAATCGACATTAAAATGTAATTAAATATCATATGTATTATTACCACCTAACTGCGTACGATGATGCAAATTGACAAAGGACCCCGAAAATTTCAGTGAGGTCCAAAATCACATTGTTTTGTGCGGGGTCCTTAGAAAATTTATACTCCTACATTTTATTATAATGTTGTAGCTTATTGAAAACTCTTATATGATGTGTACAGGTAATAAACTTTTAGTTGGGACATTACATTAATTGGTTATTGGTATATTGGTATATTGCAGTGTAAATTAAAAATCCTATCCTTGTATTGTATTGAAAAATGATCCATCTTCACCATGCATAAACACAAATAAAGTAAGCGCGCGAATTCGGATGATTATAATGAAATAGAACACTTATTAAAAATGCATCTCATCAATAGACCGCCTTGCATTGTACTAATAATTTAGTGGTTCAGTCGAATATGTGTATATATGTACCACAGGGTTGATGGGCGCAGACGCAATATATTGTTTACTCCAACAGGTACGGTACAGGTACGAGAGATGAGTCATACGTGCGTGATAATGACAT
>JARJDW010015778.1:0-19770 GCA_030264715.1 Adinopsis sp. GC000173 | reverse complement strand
AAGTGTCAACTATCACAGCGCCACACTGCACCAGCGGCACATAAAGGAAACATGTTCATGCACATAAGTTCATGTGCATGAACATATGTTCATGTTCAGTGCAATAAAAAACAAACCTACTATTTTAAATAATATCGCATTTTAAAAGACCTTTATTCAAGTGAAAAAATATAGTTACAAAAGAACTTATCCTGAACAGTGTCTAAATTTTTTATATGCGCAATAATATAAAGTCAAATATTTAGCTAAGAAGAGATTAATTACTTTTATCACGTCTAAATTTCTTTTTTAATTTTGATAATGAGCCAAAAATATTGTAGCGTTAAAACAATAACGCTGCAAGATGCGAGACGCAAACTATTTTTAGTTATAGCATTATGACCTAACTGTATCGGTGTGTTAAAAAAGTAACTTTGAAACACTTTATATTTTATTGTCGCTCTGACATTTATGTGGTTAGTTTGAAATAACTATGCAAATATTTTATTGCATTGCTTAATAATCTTTTATGATATCGAAAAAATCGCAGAGAATGTTCCACGCTGCTTTAATTTTCATTGTAAACTTCAAAGCGGATTATATGGTTTGAAAGCTCCACAGGTGTTACAGTGTTACATGAAAAAAAGAGAACTGCCAGCACAATTACGAAGTTTTATGATCTCTTAAGTCCACTTTTGCATGTTGGCTTATAATACAAATAGACCGTGTCCAAAGTCCATTTGCAACTCATGTGTGCTGATGATTCAGAGAATTCGGTAGCATAATGATTTCCAAACTATCCGCTCGTAAGCGCCTTGGGGTGCCGCATTTTTTCACTCAAAACGGACAAAAAGATTCATCAACTAACATTTAGGCAACAAGATTGAAACTCAAAACTTGCATAATTTAATTTATTTTTCATTTTTAATAGTCTCTATTTTTCCTAAAGGAAGGATCTTTAGCTGTTGTAATTAAGTATCCAAAATCTAATTATAATTTCTTGCAGGCCCAAATCATCGCATACTATAAACAATGTTTCTTTCATTTTCAAAGTTTAATGAAAATCGCATTAAAATTCCAAGGTTCGCAATTTAAATATATTTAGCAGTTAGGTAGCCGAAAACTATACGAAACGATGTGAATCTACGAAATCGGCAAAAATGTTTTTAGATTGAAGAATAAACTGGATGTAATTATATTTTAAGTTGGTTAAGATATTAATTAAGACTTTCAACAAGTGACAATTAGGAAGGCAGTAACGAAGCGTTTTAATTGATTTTTTAATGAAGACAAAGGACCAGGAAGAATGTTTATTTTCGACAATAACGTTAAAGACTAGTATTAAAGCGAGTCCACAAAAAAGACGAGTCGAATGTGCGGCGGCGTAAAGGAACACAATTATGAACATTCAATTATTTGAACACAAACGGAATCATTTGTCTGGAAAATAATACATTATTCAGAAATTACTAGGAAAGATAAAATTATTATTAACATTCATTTTAAAATATAAAATTACAAACATACTAAAGTGGTTTTTTCGTTAAGGCAATAATAAAATCAACAATTGAAACGTTAATTTTGCGCATGTAGTAACTGTTTTTTAAACAACATAATAATAAATTCTTATATCAATATAAAAATTTTATTTAAAAAAATTATAACTCTTTAAAGCTAAAATAAACCTGCATTTATTTACATTTTCAACTTAATGTACCTTATATGACAACTTAAAGTTTGAAACATAATCTTCTAGAAGTCGGTGTATACGATCCATTATTATATACAAAACGAATATGCACAATATTTTAATATGGATAGTAATCTGTTAAAAATATTAAGAGTACTGCAATAAGAATCTACTATTTTAATCAAGAATCTTTCTCATAATCTAACTTTTTCTCTATCACTCTCTCTGTCCTATTACCTGGATAAGATTCAACAGGTATTGAAATTTCATCAAGTGTTTTCTCAAAGAAGTCTTCAGATGAATTCACTTGAAACTCTTTTGCCGCCGCTGCTTTGCCGCCTTTTCTTCTCGATTTCTTACCGCTCACTTTATTCGAATTTTTATTTAAATCCTTTTCTGCTTCTTCAGCCTCTTCTGTAGTGGTAGATGTTACATCGCCTTCCTCGGTAGACGTATGGATTTTACTTGACGATTTCACAACGTTAGCTTCTACAACCTGCGTCTCCTTCGACTAAAAAGAATTAATTAATTACAGAGTAAATTGTAAAGATGCGTTTTACTTACGGGATCGTGTTCAGCGCATACGAAACCAATAAGCTTATCATAACGAATATTGCCCTCGGAATGAGGCGGGCAGTAGGAGTTTGTACATTTCACGCACGATCGTATTGTGCGTTTTGTGCAAATATTGCAATTATGGCATGGACACGCCCATTTACTCGGCCAGGATTCCAAATTGACGCATTTTAAGTGATATGTTTTTGTACAGATTTTATTAATACATGGATGCGTATCGCCGACATCTCCACATATAAAACACGGCTCGTACACTTGTGTTTGCACCGTTCTAGCTGGTGATGCTTGCTTCTTCTTTTTCTTTGATTTCTTCTCTTCCTAAAATGTTCAACAAAACGCAAATCCTAGTAGTAACCTTAGGCATATTTTTTTTAACTAACTAAACATCTTTTTTGCAAACATAAAACAACAATATATACAATTTTCATTGTAAACAAATCCAAAATGCAAATTAAACGGTATTCAGGGTAAAATGTCAAACATATTTCGCACACTTAATGACAGCAATTAGCGTTCTTCAAATTTATGTATTTACATTACACTGTAATGAAGATATTGCAAAAATTAATGTTTTATTTTGTGGAACCAAATTTAACTCACCTACATACACTACTCAACAAATATAGATTCTATATTATACAATTATATATAGAAATAACATGGACAGGAAAACAAAATAACATGTTGAATAGTTATTAAGATGTGCGGTGAGTGTATGTAAATGTGTAAAGAAATCGCACAAAATATTTTTTTGTACTTGAAGCGTAAATGTTGGAAAACTTTACTTACATTTTGTATCTTTGATTTAGCGCCAATGTATCCAGTACATGTTGGCGCGCCGCACTGGCAAACTTTCTTATCTTCCCCAACGCATTGCAGATTATAATTAAATGTCAATTCCGTATTAGGTGGAATATCTTCTAAAGCAAACAGACCAACTCTTGTGTAGCCTTTAACGTTCCATTTTTGCGTTTCACAATTTGGTAAACAACAATGATTCATAAATCTTGCTAAATTGCCTACAAGAAATCAAAATTATGTCAGTCATGGAATAATAATTTTAAAATGATATATACAAATAAAACTATTGTCATCACATACCTTTCGGTCCAGCATCGATAATCCTATCTTTATCTATTGTCAGAAAATAGTAATTATCTTCATTTTTCTCATGCATCTTATTTATTCTACGTTGATATTCCTGGTCATCTATTATTTCGCCAACATACTCAATGATAAATTGACCCTTTTTCAGTGCGGTCAATGATTTCAAACCCCAACCGCGCGTACTAGTATTGTAAGGCTCCAACGGTGGATAAATTCGCTTTTCAAATTTCTGATTTTGACAAAGATCACCAGCTGGACAGACTTCCGGATCGCATTCCGTATTCAGCAATCGATTAATACAACTTGTATAAAGTCCGCAAGGATTTTCCATCACGACATCACAATTGCATGGATTTGTACTACTTACATTACCATCAAACATCTTTACATTTCCAACTGGTTTATTTACTTTGATTCGAATGTACGGCGGTGGTTTTAAGCCGGTTTTAATGATATCCTCAGTATTCCTTTTGAAATCTTTTTAAAAAATATAATAAGTATTGTTTTAACTTGAATGTTAAAGATATTTAGTTACCTTGTTTGATTGTATGAGCAGCTGCCGCTTCTTCAACAGATTGTTGGAACAGTTTATCAACACGCTTCTTAGTTGTTCCAGCGGCACCACTATCACCTTCTTGGAATAGAAACACTCTACCATTTCCAATCCAGTAATAATTATGCGTTCCAAAGAAGCGTACCACAAATTCACCGGTGTTATGGGGTAGATTTTTAATATTCGGAGGTACATCATTGGGAAATAGTATAGTTGCCGGCCACCAACGGTATGAACCCATTTTGGCCCAAACAATTTCATCATATAATGGTAGACGTCCACTTTGACAATCCTCACAGACATAAGTATCATCATCTTGTAGACTTATTCGCATGCAATCATTGTGAACACATGTGGGACAAGTTTCACAGCATATTAAATCGCCGCCTTTCGAACATATGAAGCACCACGTTGTATTTATTACATAACGCTTGCTTTTACCTAAAACAGCAGTCATAAATATTTGTAACCTGATTAAATCATCTTATGATATTATACTTTTAGCTATTCCTAAATGGCGAGGACAGATTATTTGACTTGCACTTAAAATTCTAGTTCCAGCTGGTATGCAATAACTATTTTTATGATAAGTTGCAGGGCATTGAAGGCAACGCACAACCTTATCGCTGGATTTTGACATGGAGCCGCGTGGATTATCTGATACACACGTATGGCATACATGCGTCGGACAAATAAATGTTTCCTTCTTGGACGTGTATGTGTAGTTGAATTGCGCCTGCGGCCAATGGCGTAGGCACTCCAAATGATAGAATTTTCCACAGCCTGGTGATGAGCACTTTCTAGGAAATGTACCGCTTGGCCCGTTTTCTTTACCGCATACGAAACACTTCGGTTCTCGATTTTTCGCGCATCGTGCACATTTAAAATCATCATCTACTTTATCCTCACGCTTCTTCTTTATAATCTTGCTTACTATAATATCGTCAGCCGTAACATGCTCGATGATCGGTGTTTGCGAGCCGGAACGTTCAGATGTAGTTTCATCGTCCGATTCGCTCTCAGATGACGATGAAATGTAGATGGTTTGATTTGCTAACGGTTGCATTACTTCGCGCATTTTAAAATCGATCTTCTCCTCCAAAGTCATATTTTCGAACGCTTTAGATGTATCTAAATTGAGGCCTTTGGGTTCCACGTACAGTTTGCTTTTGATTGTGACTATATCAACATCTGGCTCATTTAGGTCACCACCATTTTCAGAGCATTTTTCATGAAAATATCCACAGCATTTTCCTTTGCATTTCTTTATCACGCCAACAGTTAATAAACATACTTGACATACTTTTTCGCTAGGAACGCCTTTGAATAAACCATTTCGCTTATATAATGCTTTTTGGGATTCGTCACTCAATTGGCTTGAGGTATGTGCACTCCATTTAGATGATGAATCCGTATCGGATAAACTATATTCGGAGGAAGCTTCCACATTTGGCATTTCGAGTTTAATAGGAATACTTTCCGGCGCCGGTTCAACCTCTTTCTCTTTCTTAATTTCATCCTCCTTCAAAATTCGCGTTGGTGTTGAATTACTACGCTCTGACTTCGAACTTTGGTGCCGTGCACGTTTTGGTCTTGGCTTAACATCCTCTACTTCTGGATCAGATAACACTTCTTGCTTGACTAGGACTTCAGCTGCCGCCTCTGAACTAACCTTTACAATCGGTTTGGTACTTAAACGCTTCGGCTGTTTACGTTTCTTATTAAAGATCTCCGTAAAGAATTCATATCGCTCTGGTATGGACTTATTCAACAACGATATCGCCTCATTCATTCCTACATCCCATAGTTTCTTCAACTTCGCCGGTATCTCATAAAAACGAATTTTAGCGCGTCGTATTTTTGGCTGTAATAAATAGAATAAACAACAATGTTTGGCAATGAAACACATTATTATCACCTTTTGCCTTAAATCTTCAACGATCTTTTTCAGGTCGTCCCAGCCGGTAAGTGGAAGAATCATATTTTGACGAATCCATGATCGCCGTCCATTATCACCAAAGAAGCGAACGTGGTACAGCCACATGTGGCGTTTCCCATTGACAGCTAATAGAAATTTAAAAAATGTAAAATAAAATTGTTTATTTAGTTGCGCAAAAAATACATACATATCTGTCGCATGTGAGAATTGAGCGACTCCTCCTCCATGACCATGCATGGCCAAAACGGAAATGCGCCTAATTTTCCGTAGATTATATCGCCGCATTGGAACGTTCCTGTTAAATTTGGAGCAAAACGCGTTAACATATGCACACGTTACGTAATAAATAAAAGTAATTGTTGTATTTAATATTGAGACAAAGCATGAATATTTATGATATGATTGTTTTATCAGTACGGATAACCTTTAAAATATTCTCTAATAAATTTCAAAGCTAAATAACCTTCAAAAAAATATTACGAAAAACAACCATTAATTAGCCAGCAACATGAATCATAAACCATCGAATCTTTATTGATACATATGTATATAACTCCGACTATTATGCTGTTTAAATATTAACCTTGAATTATACGCTAGAGAATATAAATAAACGCATGTGCTTCATACATTACGCGAATAAATAAATGAACAATACATACCTGCAAACATTTGATTCTGCGAGACGTTAAATGTACTATCGAACGGATCATCATCAACTGGCTCAGTTTTGATTTCAACGTCCATAGGTAAGTCACCTTGTTTATTTTCTATTGTCGCTTCTCTTGATTCAACCTTGACTTCTATTTCAGCTTTATTGTCACTCAACGTCTCATTTGTTTTTTCAGTCATTTTACGTTTCTTTGACTTTTCTTGTGGCACCTCCGGGTCTTTGCTGGGTGTAGGTTCAGATTCGCCCATTGCGAGTTTTATCAACGCCACATCATCGTTAATATCGCCTAATTCTTGGCCCGATGATTCGCGTTTGCGTTTCTTCGCATTCTTCGTCGGCACCTTTATCTTGAACGGTCGATTTTTGAAACTTATACTCGACAGTGATGTTCTCGTCGTCAATGATGACTTTTTCTCCATTAAATCAGGCGTCGATTCGATGGTTGAATCACTCAATTTACTATCTTCCAGCTTTTGTGATGAGCGCGTGACACGTCGTCGAGTGTTTGTTGTTTGTTCCGTATCCTCTCCTTCTGTATCAATCGTATTTTCCGACTGGCTATTCAAGCTAGTGACATTTGATTTTTGCGACTTTGATTTTTTGCTTGCACTCGGTTTCTTTTTAGACTTCACCGTCTTAGACGCTTGTTTTTTGGGCGTTTCGAGTTGTGGTTTGGGCATTTCGTGTGGCTCTAAAGTTTTACTCAAACTTGAATCATAATTTTTCGTATCTTTGGTGTCACTTTCATCCAACGATTCGTCCGACATTCCGTACATTTTATGCAGATACGACATATTCCTAGTGATTCTTATTAGCGGTTCTTGCATCTCTTCCTCGTCATCAAGTTTCTCCTCTTTAATCTTAATAGGACTTCCCAAGATATTAGAATCGGTTTCTTCAGGTAGTTGCTTCTCCACCGAGTTTGCTTTTAACTGTTTGGCTCTAGCCGTTTTCGCTTTAGATTTTTTAACTGATGTAGGTGTTGATGTAACTATTCCAGCTTCCGGCATTACAATTTCCTTATCCATACTCCTCAAGCTACGTCGTCCTATATTTACTTCGCTCTTATTTTCAACTTTAATCACCGCATCGGTTGCTTCAACTTGTTTGTTTGTGTAATTACTTTCTAAATTCTCCGATGCTTTAAGTGCGGCCCGTTTTCTCCAATGCACATAATTCGTTTTTGACGGATCATCCGCCGGCTGATTGTTCGTTTCTGAAGTGTCGACGATATTTTCAATATTATCAGCGTGCTTCTCATCTAGTCGCTCCTTAGCCTTATTGTCATTATCATCCACAAACTCATGATCTTCCTCCTCGAGCACCTCCTTGTTTTTATTATCAGCCGATATTAGCGAATCCGTTTCATTATCCGAATTGTGTGTTGAAACCGTATTCTTGTCTTCTTCATCGATGGAGTAGTTATCGGAACTAATATAGTCGGTCGTCTTGCTCTCTGTTTCATCCCTATCGTCAGCCTGAAACTCTTGCATATGCTCCTTTAAATCAAAATGACTGATTTCGCTCATCTGCGAAGCAATACTGCTAATTGAAGAATCGCTATCATCATCCAGGGTGATTGTAACCTTGCTGTCACTTTCATTATCGACGTCAACAATTGCATTACTTCTATCAACTTTACCAGTTTTCGTATCGTCAGTTGCGTTTGTCGTTACACTTGTCAAATTGTCATTTTTAAGTTTATTGCTTTCGTCAGAATCGGATTGCGTAGGGGATTGTGCTATAACAACTTCCTCCAAAATCTTGAACTTATCATTATTGGCAGTATTATTATTCGATTTGGGAGTTGATTTTAACGCTAACATTAAATTTTTCGCGACATTTCCTCTAAGCTTGTATATTTTAACCGAACCTAAAATAAACATGTAATATAATAAGAGACTATAGTGACTGTTGATTTAAATCAGTACCTTTTGTTTCCGCTTCATTGTCAATCTTCTTATTACTACTACTACTATTCGACGATTGCGGATCAGGTTGGGGTGGTATTTTATCCTTTGGAAAATTCGTACTAACCGTACTCCCGCTAATTGGTTTAACACTTAATTTTTGTACAATTGATGAATTTGTATTTGCTAGATTTTCAACATTTTCAGACGGTTCGGGTCTTTGAGCTTGCTGTATACGCTGAGGTTTGCTTTTAAAAAATTTACGATTTTTATTTGGGTGCACTTTCAAAGGCATTTTGTTGGTTGCGTTAGATACTCCATCAACAGTTTTACTAGACTTCGCCGGAGCAGTATCATCACTTTTTTCCATAACTGAAAACATTCAATTCCAATCTATAAATATATTCAGTAAGCAGTTTTCAATTTGTCATTTCAATGATAAATATTCATTTCATTTATTTTAATTAGGTAATCGAGTTTCTCAGTATTTAAGCAGAAGGTTTAAATAAAGCACACAAGGCGCTGAAAGTAGCAACAAAATTGCTAATTTACAAACAGAGAATGCTGTTCACCTCTTAAAGAGTAGTTCATTCCTTTTCATTTTTGTTAGGTTAAATCTTCACTTACCAAAATATCTAAAAAAATTTAATATATTCGGAAACAAATATGGTATTAAGACAAAAAACACTAATTATAATAATCATTTATAACAAATAAAACATTAATAATTGATTGTTATATTCCAAACACTATTGACAATACAGCAATTACTGAAGTTAGCCACATACGAATGGCGCCAAACAAATGTAGCCAAGACGTATTTACACAAACAAAATCGTTATTCTTATATAAAATTTAATTCAAAAGCAATTTAATATATTCCATTAACACATATATTTTCTTATACAAGTATTGCATGCACAAATGTGTATTAAATTAATTTATTAGATAAAGAAACCGGGAAAATATCTTACATATTATCCATGTGGCAACACCGCTAAAAATAGCGCGCGTACCGGCGCGTACCTCCACTACCAACGTTAGAAACTCAACTATTTCTAGAATATTTGTTGATTTTGTTTGCAAAACCGATTCTAGAAATGTTGAAGTAAATTTACATAATTTCCACGGAAAATTAATCATTCCGATCATTATGAATGTGATGTATAATTTTATTTGATGCAACAATTTTTAATTATAGCGCAGATATGTTATCGGCATTGCCCTCGAGCTATTTAACAATATGTCAACTTAATAAATACTCCTAATATTTACAAACAACACCCGTGCGGGTTCGTACTCTAATAACAAATAATCATCAAGTTATTCTCCTAATTAAATTAAAATACTCAATACAATAAGTGATGATATAATGAAACCAGAATATCAAATGTTATCATTTCATATAATAGGTAATTTAATACTTTTTACATCACCTTTATATTATTAACCATTTCTGTTTTTTTAGAAAAATTTAACAATAACAAATTGATAACGTGGACCTATCCATGTATCTCTGATCAAGTCAAAACGATCTTGTTGGAGAAAGTATTATCCGAAGATGCAGTTCAAGAGTTTCTTTACTATCGTTCCAAAGCGAACGATTGGATTTACATTTGGGAACGTAGCACAGAATCGAAAATCTACGCTTTAGCCTTAGTCACAAAAGTATTTAATCCAAATAAATTTGTTAATTTTGGCCAAACGCTATGCTTAAAATACGAACGAAACTTCAATCCAGTGCAATTAGTTGAGATATTTTTAGGTGCATTTACAAAAGGCACATACACGCACCAAGTGAACGGCACACAAGTGCTAATGGATCTAAATAACTACAATGCTAAAATTCACATAAAGGGTAAACAACATAATGTATAATCTTGCATGTGGATGTCATTTTTGTGTATTTTCATTTTCTAGATTTTATTAATTTATTTAAATTAGAAATTATTTTGATTTATAACGCGTTATTATTAAAGAAGCGTGTTTTAGTTTACCATTCTAATATTAGTTTCTTATTTAAGGTGTGTATAACCACGGCAATAGAGTAATAAATGTTTATATTTGCTCATTTTTAGCATCTCCAATCGATAACGTGCCTAATGGATTCGAAATTTCGTGATCCCAATGATTACTTATTTCCCCTCGTGAAAAACATTAACATGGAGTTAAAGGTAAATGATATTAAAAGCAGTCGCGGATTTACTAAGGCGTTATAAAGTTTAGGTGTCCCTATATTTTGTGGTGTACATGTTATATACAGATATATTCTACATGTAGGTACAAATGTTTCTCACTTTGCGACTAACTAAATGTTGAATCTTGTCGTTCTTTTGTTCTTTAAACTTTCTCTAAAACTTGTTTCAGAATTTCAGAAACTTATGAGAAGAAAGAATTTAGCTTCCTAAATTTTTAGAAGACAGTAATTAACCATCTTTGATGAAAAGTGCATCAAAGTGATGAAAAGTGAAGGAAAAAAATTTAATTCTAATGAGGTATATTGCGAATTAATAGCGCATTTACCTTCAGTTCTCTGCCTATCTTGAGCGATTTTACTTATTACTGTCGCTCCTATTAATATTCTACATTTCTGTGAATATTTGACAGAAAAATTGCAAAAATTGACAATATCGAAGGATGCTATTGCGAAGTATCATTTTTCTCCAATTTTTACATTTTTGGACTTTTCAAAAATTTTCTGTACAATTTTTAAAAGAAATAACATGGATGAAAATGATAATAAAATAGACATTTGGGCGCTTTTCATACTTTTCATAACAGTAACAACTCTTGTCAACTTAAATTGGCCGTTTAGTAGCGAGGCAGTAACAGTAGCTGAATCAAATTTGTAACAGTGAGTAATTCAATTACAGATATTAACTACATTCAAAAAACAAAATGATATTTTTAATGTAATAATTACTATGTAAAAAAACACTAACCAAATCGGAAAGTTACAGCCTTAATACAATATGTTTCATCGAGTGCCATCAGCATTAGTGAATTTATAAAACAATTAAGTCGTTAAGTGAGGTGTACCTGTACTACAAGGTATTTATATGTTTGACGCTCTACTCCATCACCTAATGATAAATCAGCCAATGATTACGAATATATTCAATAAAATAAAATGCAATATTTAAATGTTGTAGGGCAAGAGTTTCTTCGTCGCTGGTATCAGAGATAAAAATATCAACACGAAACCAAACAACTATGATTTATTTGTGAATTTGCAAACGCAAGCAATTAATATAACACCGCAATCTAAAGGTATGTATGTGTGCCTTGCAATTACATGCGCTGATAGTTGAAAATCAAGTTAATGTTTATTGTAATAGTAATTTATTGCTGTTACATCATCGTTAATACAAACAATGCTTAAACTAGTAAATACTAAATATAAACGTAGTTTTATTTAACAGATTTGCGATACAGAACAATACGTAATATCGTTTAATTGTTCACAAAAATACAGGTTATGTTAAATATTTCAAACAATAATTTAATTGTTACATAAATATTATATATTTTTATTCTTCTCTCACGCAATATTACATAGCATTTATAGATTACATTTTTTGGTGATATTATTTATTTATACATAATTCGATAAGAGAAGTCGTAACATATTCAAAATTGAATTTATGGCCGTTTAATAACATATCATATCAACAATCTGAAAAAATAATCAGAATGAATGTATTTTTACCAACGACGTTGTTTGCCGTTGCTGCAACGTTGTATGTAAGTAAATTTTCGTCTATCACATTATGTTTTGTAAACATTTTTGAAGGTTGCAATAATTTAAACAGTTATTTGAATTAAACAATTTGTTTTTTAGTTGCGAATGTTATATGATTCTGGTAGTTATTTTTTCATTCTGTTTCAGAAATATTTGGCATGACAAAAGTTCACAAAGAAGTCGCTAAATTGATCGTACAATGCGTCGAGGATGAAAACTGTGATGATGCAATGCTAGTGAATAAACTAAATGAGAAAACGGAAGAAATTCTACTCAATTTAAACGGTCTTGCAAAGGTATTAAAAAATAATAAAATGATGTTGACCATCGACGATTTGCGAGAGAGAAAACTGAATCCTGTTATGGAAAATTTTTTATTTAACCTAGCGATTGCTGAAAGTATGATGATATTATAATTATGTACATGCTTTCCATTTGAAATATAATACATTCCAATTGTTATATAAAATAAATAAAATATATTTTTATTATAAACAGGGTATTTATAATTGTCAACTTTCATAACAATAACAATCAGTCTAGTTTAAATTTATCATATCGCAGATAAAGATTTGTTTTTATAAATACCCTGTCCGAAGAGTAATTATCTTTAAAATATTACAATTTCACTTACAACTATTCAACAATAAATAAATGTTACATTATATACAAATAAATGTTGCGTAAAAGCGTGCGTTTAAACCCAATATAGTTTTGGGTCATCTCGTCGATACTGTAGTTTTAAAACGTGCCGGTAAATCTTAAGGGCTGGACCTAGTTTAAGTGCTAATCCTTTTAAAACATCCATGCGTTTCATTAAAAGCAGCGAATGTCCATCAATTTCCTATAAGAAGAAAAAAGAAAGTTGCATTTCATACAAAATTCGCCAATGTTCGAATAAAAATAATGACGTCGTCTTCACGCTTCCGGCATGTGTAAATTATAAAGCGTGCACCTGTACGTTTTCAGGCAATGTTTCGTTTGAAGGTGCGAGGGAGACTGTTATTGAATGCAAAATTTATACCACGTTGGTCACGTTTAATGCATTTTCTTCAACAAAAACAATTGTGTGTGGAGAAATTATTTAGTTGTATTGTTTATTTTTCATGTTAATAGCCACACGCTAAATGTGTAACACGGTAAGTACAAGACTACCAAAAGTATTAGAGAAAAACGGTTTCATTTCAAAATAATTTTAATAATACCGGACGTATAAAGCGCCTACCCTAATATTTTTTTGCGATTTATAGGTATCTCATTCTATAAGGCGCAACCCAATTTTCTGGTTTTATCGGCTAATTGGAATTAATGGGTATAATTTTTTTACAGATATATTTATTGCTTGGATTCCTATGTTATCGTTTAATCGTTGTATTAATTTCACTTTATCTAAACGAGTTGTTTTGAAAAAGAAAACTGTGTATAACATTAAAAGAATAGTGGATTGCATAAAAAACCCAAATAATAAATACCAAAATTAATAAACAACGTGCCAACCAATAATATTATTATATAATTGTATAAGACGCACCTTGAAAAGAACCTTTTTTTTTGGTTTACAATTAGTGCATCTTATACACCGGGTATTACGTTGTATATTGATTTATAAAACTCAATATCTATATCTAGAAATGAAGGAGTACTAACCTGATCTTTGAATACTATTGCCTCATCAGGAAAATAGCGGACAAAATATTGGTAAACATCTTCCGACGTCCAATTAGTAGCGTCTGGTATGCTTGGATCGACATTTTCCTCCAGCTCCTCTTCCTTAATACTTCGCGAATCTGAATCGTTCGGACTGTGTTGTTGTCCGTTGAGTGTTGTTTGTGGACTTAGCGTAGGAGGTGTGGGGCTTGGTGGCAGGGAAATGTTGTTCGTTGGTGTTGTATTGCGTGAAAGTTCCGGACTTGCCGGATGATGTTGATCCTCTAAAAATTCTTCTTTATTAATTAGGTCGCAACCATGCAAACATTCAACCACTTACCAATCTTCACCGCATCTAAATTAAAGCCAATTTGTATATTATCCACCGCAAGTTGTTCCGGCATCTGACAGTTTGCGCAAAACCATTTAGCATCTTTTTTTAATTTGTCTGTGAGTTTTGGTTGATGGCATCCCATATGATAGCAATCCGCACAAATGGAACACACCACCAGCTCCCCCTAAAAGTGTCATCACATAAATATGGCGTATTGCAATTAAAGGACGCTGCTATACAAGTACCGCATCGGAGGTTTCGTAACAAACCACGCATGTTTTGCAGTGAGGACATTGCCATGTGTTATCTGGATGCATTTTCAACATCATATCGTCGCCGTTCAGACAACTTTCATGCGCTGCAATAAAATGATTGCTCGGTTGTATACAGCATTGTTACGCATTAAAAAAGTGAAATTTTTACCTTTATTAAGACACTCGCGACAGGAAATCATCTTGTCGTTGGGACCTTTCTTATTTCTGTTATGACACACTGAACATACACCACTGTGTTCTTTTCCATTTTGGGATTGTCGCGATTCCGGTCTGGAATCGCTATCACTATGCCGGGATAATACTTTATCATTACCATTCTTTGTTCCTATAGATCCAATAGGGCGTCCTCGTTTCTTCGGCAAGTTGTTATCGGATGGGTCAAACACCTTCTTAGCGCGCTGCAATTTACATTTTATTTAAATAAAATAAAAAGCAGCAATTATTAGTACAGGTTTTATATGTTAATGTATGTATCAAAAGCATATATGCGAAACATAAAGCATAAATTTTAGGTTAGGTTAGAATTGTAATTATTGATTTGAATAAAAATTAATTAAAGACAAAAAATTACCTTTCGTCGGCCACCAACACGTAAATTTTCATTTCTTCGTTCATCATTTCGCAAACTTTCCATAAATCTTTCTTTTTTATAAGGTTTCGTTCCAGTTTTCTTCTTAAACTTGTTCGCGGACGTCAGAATTAATTTATTGTTCTCGTTCGAGTTTTCACCTCCATTCTGACATCTGTCAGGTTCGTTAGGTCCGACGAGGTAATTCCCATTTTCCATACGAACTAAATTTCCGGAATCGACCTCTTTTTCCAATAGTATGCTAATGTAGGTTTTCGTATAACGGACTCGGTCCTTCGACAGTATGGTCTTAATTAATTCCTCGGAGGGTACACCCAGCTCTAGATAATCGGGCTCCAAAATAACTAATTCAGCAAATGCATTCGCCAATAACGCTGCAAATTTCCTTCGCGGCTTGGTCGCTTGCACGCGTCCCGCCGCGTCCTTGTCGCGTCGATTCAAGTGATGGAATTTTTTCGCCGCATTGCGATAGCTGATATTGCCCTTATAAGCGACACGCAACACGACGCCGCTTTCGACACATTTCTCTAGCGCAATTTTCGCATCGTTACAATTGATTTGATGTCGGCGAAACAGCGAATTGTATATGCGTTCGGCATCAGGCCGCGCTTTCCGATGACGCAGTTGATCTATCGCATCGAGGATTAAATCTTCGTACTTTACTTTGCCGCTCATTCTCGCTGCCTTCATCGAGAAAAGAGAGAGAGAACGAAATAATGAAAAAAAAAGAAAACGAAATAAATGTTGTTGATGTCTACACACACATACACAAACACAAATACATGTACATATATATGAACACTCACACATAGAAAACGGAAGTTAGCGCACCCGCATTATAAAATTGTTCGGCGTAGACGAGAGAAGCGAGCAAACGAGCGGAGCGGCGGCGGTTGTGTAGGTACGGGATAGGAAAAAGACCCTCTCGCACAGCGAGTGCGAACAGTGACGCAAATTAATCATCGCCTCGCTTCGCACATTTTTCCCCACACACACATACATATACACAGGCGCAAACACCAACACATAGCCACACAGCAGCTACACACATACACATACATTCAGAGAGAAAAGAGCGAGCGTGAAAAAGGCGAAAACAACGGAACGAACGCAAACACCTACCAAACATGCAGAGACGCCGCCGCACCGATAATTCGCAGCTATAGGTGCTGCTGCCGAGCAGCTCATTATGAAATAATTATTATATTAATAAGTGACGTGGTGGTAGAGGCAGAAACGCGCGCGTTCTCTCGCATCAATAAAACTAAAAAACAACAAGTGCCTATATAGAGAGTGTCGATGTGTGTGTCGGTGTGTGCGAGTTTGTGTGTGTATGAGCATGTCGGTGTGTATGCATGCACGTATAAATGTATGTGTATGTGTGTATGTCTGTGTGAGCATGACTCCCGCACTCTGAATCACACACATATATACAACGCGTTATCACTCCGTGTGTACGCCGTATTTTCAATACCCAGGCCTATATGCCAATTGATTGGTGCGAATGTTGGACTGGACACAAACAGTTGCGATGCGGCATTATTATTTATTTATATAATAATTTGGATGGAATATATCGAAAACGCGCGCTCTCTCGCATCGATAGGAAAGCAAACCAGTTTCACATGTTTACACGCAATTCGGCTAAAATTCGCTACTACTTACTGTGAAATCACCGGGCACGAGTTAAAAGTATATAGATTTTGTGGATGGGACGTGAAATAACAATGCCGTGCTCGGATGCCTCGTATCTTTTAATATTAGGCCTTGCAAACGAGGAGGAACGCACCGCACCGCAACAGAGACAGGCGCAAGGCATGCACACAAACTAGCTTGCTAAAAATTTACCTGTCTGCGTTTCTATCGCGTCGAATCGGTGCGAAAACTTACTAGACTTATCGATAAATGTACGAGCGATGCTTTAAACTAGTTTCGAGCGATTTTCGTTGGTTGTATGGTGTGGAAAATGAATTTTTCTCGGAGCGGTTAAAACCACGCACTTGCAACACGGCTATGCTTCGCTTTTAGATGTCCGACTGTTGCGACAGGCAAGGGTGGCTGGAAAGCGTTTCCACTCATGCGCAGTACGACCTTTCTTCATATACGCGTCAATTATTCTAACTTTACAAAACGTGCTCTCTCGGTTGGGAAATGATTTTTCACGAAAAAAATCCATAGCGTTCACACGGCATTATTTTAAACCGATCAGCTGCCTACTCACCAAATCATTTTTTGATTGTTCATTTCGCTCATTCGTTAGTTACGTTGGTAGTATAAATGAAAACAACAACGGGAAGGGATTATGCCAAGGACGGTTACATTTTAAATCTTCATTTTCAAACTTTTTTTGCCGTAATTTACTTCGTTTACTTACTAGTTATGGTCTTGAATATGATTTTTCATTGAAAATAACCTCAAAATTGTTTACACCGCACCTACTTATTCACAATGCAACGCGACGCGCCAACATTCGATGTACGTTAATTCTTTCAATGACGTATAGAGGCAGCAAGGGGGAAAATTGAAACGCTTTTTCTCTGCTTTTTTAACGCAATGCTCATTTATTATTTTTATTGTTTTTTTTAATATATATATTTATATTTTTTACACATAGACATTTATACATAACAACTACCTAATACTTATTATTTTAGTTTGGTATTTTTTTTGTAAATTTTTATTACATACTAAAATGCTTACGGAAATCTAAAGTATTGCTTGATGTTTCTTAATATATTCTTTTTTTTTAAAGATCGTAGTAGATATGTTTTACAAGCATTACTAATTTCGTACCAATAAAATTATTATTATAACTAATAATAAATAAAGGAATGTAGGGTTTTAATAAATACATAATAATAAAATATAATTATACAAAAAAGCATTTTTACACGATATATCAACAAGGAATTGTTACATTTAAAATGCGGATTTGCCATCTACGATTTTACACTAAATATAAAGCCGCAAATTAATTAAACTTTTATCCCTAGAGTATTAAGTAGTGCTTTTTTAAGTTAGCTTCATGATCTTATTACGTATTTTCTTATATTTGCATAGTAAATTGAACATATAATAATAATAATAATAATAATCATTCCACTTTGATGATGACAATTTTCAAACAATCCACTCGAGTGTAGTGCGCTAAAGTGAAATTTTTGACCTAAATCCTATCACTAGGTTGTTTTACAAATTTGTAGATTGTGTAATTTATCATTTTGGAATATTCTTCCATTATAACTATTATTACAATGTCTACTTGTAAATCAATACTTCTGATGTATCTGGACGTTAACAAATTATATACAACAGATTTTTCCTGTTAAATCTACGGGGGGTGTGGATTAAAAAGTAGTTAAGTAATAGAAACAAATCATATATTAAATGTAACAATCATATTTCCTATTAGTTTGCCCCCTTAATAAATATTGACTTTTATTGACCACATATTGCACTAAAAACGTTGTTTTTTCCTCACATATTATATAAATTAGTGCACAATCACGATAACAATAACAACATCGACATTAACAGTGTAATTAAAATCTGTTAACTGTTAACAGTGAGAGCGCAATTCTCAATAATTAAATGCATTAAATGAATTTTTGCCTAAAAATTATATGCATTAACATGCATATAGCGATTAAATATCAACTACTAAAACTATATTTAACAAACGCCTGAATCTAAACTGCCATCCTCCTCTAATTTCGTTAATAATTTTATCACTTTATGATCCTCGACCTGCTTCGCCATATCAATTAACGCTAACAGTTTCTTTACGCCGATGAAAACTCTGTAAAAATCAATCAATAGATTTACGCAAATCAATTACACCAATTGTTGAATTTACCTCTTTCCATTCACTTTCTTGGCAATCTGTTGCAATTCCTGCTTTGTGAACACTTCGGAATGATCAAGTATGGCCATTAATTGTTCCGGCTTTGATAAATTAGGTACGTGTAGAATGCCAGTAAAGGCGGAAATCATTTCCATATCCTCCAACACTTGCCGTCTGCTGCTGGTGCAAAGAACTAACAATTTTTTACCTCGTGGCGGCTCCTTCTTCAACAGAACGAGAAGAGCCTGCAGAGTAATGTTGGAATAACGCGGACCGATCGGGCCGTAGTCCAACAAACGTTCAATGTTGTCAACGACGATGCAGCTGAGTGTACTACGATACGCATCATCGAATATCTGTAAAAAATGGCGATATTGGATAGGGTTGCCACAATGACTTTGTGCGGAATGTAACCTTTCGCAAATGAAGGCATTTGGCTGTTTCGGTGTAACCAACCATCTCATCCGGTGAGCATACTTTAACGAACGGATAGTCGGAGTTTTTAGCGAGCTGAGCGGCGAGAGCGGTCTTTCCGGAATTGGGTGGACCCACCAACAATACAGATACGATACCTATAAGCAAATCATATGTTTAAAATCAATTGCTTTCTAGGTAATCACAAACAACTATTGATATAAATTATTATACAATTCTATATGTAAATATTGTGTATAACAAACATCTATATAAAATATATACATAATAATTTATGAAAATATTAATTTAGTAATAGTTTGCACAGTAAACGGTTAACCGATTCCTCATACGGGTTATTTAATGTCCTAGATAAGTGCAAATCATACCAAAAGCTCAACATTGAGTAAAATTTACAAAAGCCCACTTTAGGGAATCCGTGCCGTATACAGTGTCGCAGGAGTTTGGACGAATATTGAAAACTAGTGAAATGAAGTT
>JARJDW010015774.1:0-67632 GCA_030264715.1 Adinopsis sp. GC000173 | reverse complement strand
TCGTATAATAATTACAGATAACTTTATTTTTTCTACTGTATTTGGTTTTGTTCCATTCTCAGTTGATTATTTCGATTGTTTACGTTTGAGTTAGTCACGTGCTCTAGAGGCCTCTTAACTACTAAAGTATAGAGTTTTCCAATCAGAACGATATAATTTTAAAATAAAATAAAATGGAAGTTATTTCAGATATAGGTAATCAAACCTTTTATATTATCTTAAAGTACAATCAATACCATTTATGTTTTGAATAACACGTCGTTTAAATGTCCACCTCGGCTTCGTGTGCACGAGTGAATTCGACGAATCCAAGATTTTTTTTTTCAATTACAATCTTATACGGGTGTAAATTCAAATCTTTTTGCAAAATTCATCAAGTTGTTGTTTTTTTAAGTCCTACCTTTAGAGCACGACGAGCAATTGATAAATTTGGATCTTCTACAATACCAGCTCTTTACCGCAGCAATATATTTAACAGTATTTCGTCGTCGGTGTTTTTGCATCATGAAGAGTAAAATTACTTTCAAATTTATCAATGATGTGATGAATGGTAAGCACTAAACATTCTTGGAGCAGTTATTTAGCATAATAAATTATTAGAGTTTACTTAATATAAATGACAACTAGTGATAGGTATAACTTTATTACATATCATTTTTATTGGAAAACTTTATACAACCTGTTTATCTAAATTATAAATTTTTTACGACGAGATGTCTTTAATATTTACTAAATACTTTTTTCCGATATTTTTTGAAGATGATTATAATTCTAATAAATAGATGCTTTACTTAAGAACTATTTTTTCTTTTAAAAAATATTGACAGGTTGCTTTCACCAGCTGTTTGACAGTTCTCTGGATTGCCTAATACATCAAACATTTGTCAGTCTTGTTTTTTGGGTTAGTCAAACAACATTTCACCTATTAGATGCTCATATCACTTAAATCTAATTTTACCTGTAAACAATTTTCAAGATCAAATTCAGATTTTTTATGTGATCAACAACACTGCTCTTGATTCAGCCAGGATGACTATGTTTGAACATACTCTAGATCAGTCATCCAACTCATTCCGACGTCTACTAAATAGTCAAATCAAGTAAGAGCTATTTTCTCTTTAAAAAAATATTGACAATTTGTCCCTCAACCTCAGTAGCTGTTTGTCAGTACTGTGAATGACCTAATAAAAGCAGTGCATAGTCAAATCAAATTAATTCGAAAGTATTGGTCACAATTTTGTGCAAAAATTAATGAAAAACCCAGTACTAAAATAGTTGTAATGTAGAAACATAATACCTAGTCTACTACATAATGTTAAACACCACATTAAAATGAATTTGTTAAAAATATTTGTCATATTTGTGATAGACATAAATCAATTTTCAATTTCAATTTCAACACCGACCAACATTTTGTTCCAACGGTAATTGAGCATGTTATTGAAGCATAAACTATGGCATTGGTGCGTTGACACACCGTCAACACACAGGCGACGTGATTTTGTGATTATGCCATCTCAAAACGCATGAGTTGCTATTGTACAATAAAAAAGTTATGGAAATGAATTCCGATAAAGTTTGCAATCACAAATAGGTACCTAATACCTCAACCACCCTTTCATTAATTTATTCAGTTAAATTATCTAAAGTAATCCCAAGTTGAAATTCACCCTTTTCGAATTTTCCTGCAAAAAGAGTAATAGCTAAAATCCATTAAGGTTGTGTTTCAAAAATTGCTTATATATTATTTGAAAGTCGTAATTATATGTATAATAAAATGTTATAAAAATCTTAGATGGCAAATACAGAAAATTCGTTCTATTTCAAGTATATAAATCTGGAAACTAAGTATTGGTTGGAGGTTGAAAACATTCATCACCCGAACTGAATTATAAATTTACAGGTTGTGTGGCTTCTTGGTATGTCGAAGTGGTAACGTGGCACAAAGTTTTTGTGTCACACTAGGTTACATTAGGAACGTTGTAAAGGTATTTAGATAGAGATTCAATTCATTTAATTTATTTTAAACTGTCCAAGATGTATCCCTAACTAGAATTATGGAATAGATAGTTAAACGAAACAATATCGACTTTGGATCATACGATGTCATATACGCACGTTAAATAACTCTTAAACTATATTAACTACTTTAAAATTTTTTACTGCTTACTATACTTTTTACAATGTGTTAACTGTATCAATATTGAAATTTTATGAATATTTTTTATCTTGTGTTGTTGTTCTCAGGCAAAATAGTATTTTATGGAAAGAAGCCGACTAAAAGAGGGGCCCAAACTTGTTTAATTTTTCAATTCTGTGATTTGTAAGGGCCCTATAACATTTTTGCGAATGGACCTACATTTTTTTGTTACAATACTTCATCAAAGATACAATCGAATAGCATCTCATAGTTTGCTCATAGGTACTTAATTAGCGATACATCACTAGAAACTTTGTTTTTTTGTTGGTTAGAGAAATTAGATATACACTGTGGTCGTCAAAGTCCGAAATTTTGATTTAACATTTTTCAGTAAGACATTGCTAAAACGACAAGTATTTTTCAAGCTAATCGCTTACTTAGCAGTTTCGAAAATTCATGGAATGTTGAGGCTGGCATTCCAAATTTTCTCAAATTCAGTATTGGTCAAAATTTAGATTTAGATTTAAGCCCAATGCGCTATATTTAAATCTGCAACTACTTTTAATCGTCAGATACGTAATTATAAACATAACAACAGTTATTAAAAAGCTCTGTTGTACTTACATACATCCATTAAATAGAAATTACTTAGTCTAATCATTTAAAATCAACGACTTTAACAAAATTATTTAAAAAAAAAATAATTTACAGTAACAAATGAGAAAAAGTTAATAATTTACTGAAGTAAGTTTGAAACAACTTATAGATTGTCCACATATTGTCTTAGAATTATTATGAATTATTTTTATTAAAACTCTTAAGACTTAGTTACATAGCGAAATATTGTCTTAATAATATCTTTTTAAATTTTTTTCATGGGAAAATTAAGATATTTTTTAATGTTACAGACATATAAGCACATACAAATACTTTTAAAAAATTTATAAAAAAATCTTAATAAGAACTATTTGCTAATGAATGTTTAAAATATTAGTTTTTAAAGCTTTTCATTAATTTGTTTAGTTTCATTAAAATTTATAGAACATTTCCACATAAGTTCATTTATGGAAGGAAACTAACACGAAATAATTCTCCAAGTATTTATCGATTTCAAGGTCCTCAATATCCATTTCATAATTCTCTTGTATATTTGCAAATCTTTTTAGAATAAATAAATTCAGCAACTCACATCCTTTGGCCAGAAAAAAATTAACTCGAATCCAATTTGGGCGAACATAAATCGGTTGGAAATAAAATTTTAATAAAATATCGATTATTTGAAGACGAAAATACGCGACGGACTCATTTTTCGTGCATTGTACGAGGATGAAGTGAGCGAGCGAACGCCGCTAAACTATATACACGTACGTGTGTGTGTGTGAGAAGAATCTTCTTTATCCTTCGAGCGGAGGAGACGTATTGTAATTTGTATATTTTATACAAACACCGTGGTCACTGGAGGCAGTGGGCGAGCGAGATGCCCGCCGGGCAGATTGGGTGTGCTGTAAAATATGCTTCCCCCGGGGTGTCCTTGTATTTTGTCGGCCTCGATCGCCCCGGGCGCGGTTTAAATTCCATTCTATCTCATGGGATTGTACCCTGGGAGGTTTCCCTCACTGGCTGAGCGCAGAGTTTATATCTTTTACTGTCTCTGTGTGTATATGTATACATATTCAAGTATCAAATGTATACCTTCCTCTACCTGTACGTGTAGTTGAGCTTCGACTTCGACGCTACGAATGAATAATATTCGATAAATGGATGATGGAGTAACAGTTTGGCGTTTTGCGCTGCGTTGGCGATGATGGTAATATTTCAATCTTTCTAGCTTATCACTGGCTATCGCTATATGTTGACGGTGCAAGTCGAAGGTATGCTTATAAATATTAAACGAATGTAACAAAATTTGATTATTAGCAATTCCTTTCCAGTAAGCATTAATGTTTTATGAATTAATTTCCATAAGCGCTTACGTTTGTGTCGCAGTCGTTAATTAGAAAACTGCACCCAGCATACAACATTAAATATTTTTCCATGTGGAAAATTTAAATCAAATTTAAATATTTCTACCGTTAATATAGAAGGCAATTTTTAACGACTGAAAATCAGTTTCCATTTGCATTACCGCGATTATTGTGTGGATAGTGAAACTTATTCCACAAGACATTATTATTGCTTCCAGTGGCGTTAATTAGGCGGAATACGGAAAACTCGATTAGGTCAATTGCTGAAAGAAAGCGCGTGTTAAATCAAAAACTCGAATTAAATATATTTTTCTCCCATTTGATAATAGAAAGTAATTTTTAGCGTTCATTTTCATTACTGTATTTGTAGTAAATATCTGCTGGACACATTGTTATACATTTCAGTTGCGTTAATTTGACGGAATAAGAAATACCCTATTAGATCAATTGCTGAATTAAAACACGTCATTAATATTTAAACAATCCATTTACTAGATGTTTGTTATACTTTTATTAAAATAAGCAGCTATATTATTTAAAAAAATATAAATACCTATACAATATAAAAAAATTTAAATTGTTTTTATTTACTACGTATATTGAATATATTATTTTAAACAATATTTACAAGAATAATGTCTACATTTCAAAGTTCCTTAAGTTTCCCTAATTAGTGGAGCGTTTTTGTATAACCCAAAATTTTTCTCGTTTTGACTGTCTGTAGGAGGTTTCTAAATTTTTTTTGAATTATACGTGGCTTAATTCCAATAATTTATTTACATTTCCTATGAAATATCAGTTTTGATTATTGAAAATTAGTTTCATAATATTTAGTTCTATTTTGAGAATGTGAAGATAAAATTTAAAGGGTATATGTTTTCGTGAAACATAGATGTCTTCTTTTTATAATACAAATATATATTAATAAATATAAAACTTTAAATCTGTAACGTAAGCTTATTGATTTTGATTATTTGTTGTTTTGCATTTCTATATAAGTTGTTCCCAAAAATTATACTAACAACGTTGTGTTAGTAGACAGTATAAGAATGAAAAATCACTAGAAAACAAGGGATCGCAAATTACCTATAGTAAAAGCATATCAAAATGCCAACACGTACTTACATTAAAATATTTATTTCTATTTTTTAATTGACATGTAATTTTGATTTTTATGTGTACCTACAAAATTGTGGTTCGACTGTATCATTTATTTATATTAAAAATGTTTAAATACTGACAGTAGATTTAGAGTAAGTACTTCCTAATATATTTGTACGTTATAAAACCAATTAATTGCAATTAATACTTGATAATTCAGACATGTCTTGTGTACGTAGAGTGTTTTTAATTTCGCAACAAATGCAATCATTTCGTGCATTAAGAAACGAATAAGAGAGATCCCTTTAGGTGAATTTACTAATATTTACTAAATACCACTAGATACCGTAGCGGCTATATGTCGCGACATTATATTAATTATTGTACTATGAATGTGGTTTGGCCTTTTTTCATAATAATTGTGCACTAAGGATAATGGCTTTAAGCTAAAACATTGAAAGCCAGCGGATATCAATACTACACGTACGAGTACATAACAGATATTGTCGCCCAAAAACATGATCTTTAACTATACTTGTTACATGTTACTTAGATTCTACACAAGAAATTTCTGAATATTGCAATTTATCGAACGCATTTAAAAGTAAGAAAATAATTATGTAGGGGAGAGTTGCCGAATGCGTATTGGTTTCATAAATCGTACCAGCTACCGTTTTACGATATTATTTCAAATATCTGATATCTAGCGGCATATTATGAAAGTATTAAGTATGATATTCTTATAGAAACTAATGTTTGTACATTGCAATACTTATATGTGTTGTTCTAGTTCAATTTAAAAAACAAATAAGTTGGATGTTACTTTTTGTATTTTATACATAACGATTATCTTTATAAAAGCTGTTCGATTATATTTATTTTCATTTTGATCAAATTTGTAATATTTTATTTTACTTCATTTATTTTTGCTTTAATTGTAACAAATAAAAAATTATCATTGTTATGTTGACTCAGAAATAAGTTCATTTAATACATTACTAATTGTCATTATCATTTCTAAATTTAGTTTTACTATTTGAAGAATAAGTTCGATTTTAGTAACAGATTGGTACGATTTAGGATACCAGTTGCCTAAATCGTACTTTTCAACACTTTCAAAATAGAGTATTCTTATAATTAATAAGTCTTTATAAATGTATTTATGTTATATAAATTAAAAAATAAAATGTTCCATTAACATTTTACATCATATGCTCTTTAAAATGTATGACCAAATTTTCTCTATAAGACCGTAAAGTTAAGTGGTACGATTTCGGCAACTCTTTCCTATGAAAGAGTCCTGTCTTCAATTTCTACACTCTAATTAATCTAAAGTAATTAATCATACCTAATATTCAAAGATTATTGTCAAACATGTAAGTACATCTGTTCTGACACATTAGATACGATATAATTATTTAAATTCGAATTGGTTAAAACTAATAAAGAAAATTAATCTTATATTTACTCTTTTTCCTGTATTTAATTTTAAAAAAATGTAAAAATACAATAAAATTAGGAACACAAAAATAAGTATTAATTGTTCAGAATTTGGAAACAAAATTAATGATTTTTTGTTTATGAATATAAGTTTGCTATTTTTATAAATTAGGATCCAGATATTATATGTTATTTATTATATTATTTGTTGATGTCGGAATACTTGATTCTGATACATTCCTAGCAATTGCTTCATTTGATTGAGGCATTTTTTTCTAATAAATACATATACATATTTTGACTGCTACGTTATACCTGATTCATAATAATGCACAAATATGTTATGTCATCTTAATATATTTGAAGTTAAGTATGAGATACGTTATATTTATTTTTTAATGCTTTGGCACTATTTTATAGCATAATTTGGAGCAATAATTACGTTGATTTGGTGAACTGCCCAATGAATGAACAAATTGCATTTGGACTTTCAAATTTTCGTATATGTGATTCGTTTTTTGGAGCAATATATGAATTTTTAAAATTAAAAATTTGTCGATTTCTCAATTATTATGTTACAAAACATAGTTTTTTTAATTATATGACACATTAAATAAAAACTAATTTTCTTTTAATTTTTAAAAGTATATAAATAATCCAGTGAAAATAAACGTTTTCAAAATATAAGCCTGCATGGTATACTCGTATATTACATTTAAACTGCAGAAAGAAATATTTATAATGTTATAAGTTATTACAAAATAACAATTTTCTTCATAATTGTCAATTTGATAATAAATTTCTTTGATGGAAATTAATTAGGAAAGAATTATAAAAATAGAATACCACCTCAGTAGTTAACTGAAATTGTTTATAATAATTAATATAAGCTTCTAAGATTGTTAATATTAAAATTAATATCGGTAGTATTTATTTACTGCGGGGTGTTTAGTTTTCCCTTGTATCAAACTGTTTAATATGATTAGAAAAAATTTATAAAGTTCCATTCCTTATAACTTATTTATTACCATTAGAAAAATCCAAATATACACATTTCATAACTGTTGGACATTATGATTACTTTTCAAAGTAATAGTTAAACCCATCATAATTGTTGAAGTTGTATAAATATATTATGGGATGTGTTAAATTTATGTACGAGTAGTTCTAGTCATGTTGAATTTGCATAATATGTTAAGTTTTGTACCTGTCTATGGATGTGTAGGTGAATGTGAGGTTTATGTGCTTTTGTCTGACTGAACTTGTCCATCATCATCGTAAATGATAATCGACTCGATTGTTTTCACTCCTCTGTTATGTAAATACCCATGGTTGGTATGAACATTCTCATACGAAGCGCTTTCATTTTTACTGTATATATCATAATAAAAATGTTCAACTTAAATTAACTCATTCTTTAACACAAAAATCAAATCACGTTTTATTCGTTTAAAAAGTGTACTTACCTAAAGCTACATATGTACTTTGCAATCGACATGATAAGTTCTGAATATGACTTTTTCTAAACGACATTAACAGATAAATAAAATGTTAATTTAATTTGAATAATAATTTGATAAATTGAAGGTCTGCATTTCAAAAATATACTTCGAACTTAAAATTAAGTAAAATTACCGGAAAATAAAATAAAAAACTGTATAGTCATTTTGGGATCTCAAAAAAATATATAGTTTTGAAACAAAATTAGTGAAAAACATTCAATCAAGAATAGACTGCCTACTAGTGATGGGCAACTGACAAATTTTATTCTTAATCACGAAAAGCATATAATTTTCACGATATTCATTAAAATCCATATTTTAATCATTCACGGTCACAATCACTTGATATCATCTGTCGAAATTGTGATATACGTCTAATCCCATGACTCAATAATTGGGAAAAATAGAAACAACTGAATAAAGTTTTATAATAAAAAATAGATGCACCAAGTTTTAATAACAAACAGTAATTCTAAATTAAAACTGATAAAAATATACAATCTAGACACCAAATTCACTAGAGTCACGCATTTCACGAAATGCACGGTACTCACGAAAATCACGAAATTTTTGAAAATTTACGGAACACAATTCGATTATTTTATTTTTTTACGATCACGCATGGCAACGTGTGTTTGTGAGTGAAAAAATTCAGTGACACGAACTAATCATGGCAAATGCTCATCATGGCAATAGACGCACTTTACGCCAGATGACATAAATCTAGCTAGAAGCCACCACAGGTTTATGATATAGAGATGTAAATTTACGGCCTAGATTTAATTACATTATTATATTTTTATTTAATGTGAGTCAACAAAGACGATACTAACCAAATAGTTTTTAAATATTGTACCAACTTGACATAATACATAATAGCCGAGTAGGAGTAGGTGTAGCAATTTTGAATTTATTAAAATGCTTTTCTCTTTCATTTTTTGATTCAAAAATTCAATGATGATGAAATATTTTTTGAATTGAATCAAAAACTTGAAATTTTTCGGTTAAATTGGGAATTTATTAAGTAAAAACGTGCCATCGTTTGAATATTTATATATTGTAAAAATATGTTTATTTTTAATAACCAGAACTTATTCTGTTTAATTAAATGGTAATGTTAAGTGGTAGACAATAACAAATCAAAGTAATTAATACATAGTAGTACATACTAGCTATACTTCATTTAGGAAGTGTTTAAAACAATGTCAGAAAGGAGAAGATAATTGATTTATTCATACAATTCCATTTATATTAAAACTTATACTACTGTATCCAAAAAGTAAGACCAATTTTCAATTTAATTAGCCCAGATAAACCGTACATCAATTATATTTTTTTATAACTTCTAAGCATTGTAAGAAACATCTGTAACAATTTTCACATAAAAAAATTTATTAGTCTAATGCTATAGAACGCTAAAAGTGCATGTGGCGATTAATATAATATTGATCAAAGAGTTGCATACTGACTCCTGCCATAACGTTGACAATGTACCTCTCACAAGGTACTCACTCTTAGTGACATTATCACCAAAAATCCTGTAAATATCGATCCACAACTACCGAATTCGTCTTATTTAGTACCATATCACTTGTGACTATCCTAGAGTCCCAAAAGGGAGAAACTGTTTTGGGACCATAGAAGAGATGAAGCCTAATTGCCGCATACACTTTTAGCGTCGTATAACATTCGCCGTAAAGCAAAAGCTAATAAATATTTTGACTTAAAAATTGTTACAGACGTTTATTACAATGCTTACAAAATAAGAAACAATTTTTAATGATGTGCAATTTGTCTGCGCTATTGAAATTAAAAATTGGTTTTACTTTTTGGAGGAAACGCACTGTATGTAAATGGTCAACTTACACAACAAATCAAATGCAACAATATGATGTTTCTCTGCAATGTTTAGTCTTATATATTTGTCAACATTAAAACATCTGCATATTTGAATGATGGACAACAACTACAACAATTAAGATAATAAATTGTCAAATTAGGCAGCGAATTAATTAATAATCGAACAACTGGCACAATTAACTTCACCCGAGAATAATTATTTATACCTACATGTTTCAGTTTGACATTTTTATATAACTCTTCTCAAAATGAAATTTGTTTAAAAACGGTGGGTGAATATAAATTAACCAAATATTTACATATCTAAATTATTAACTTTTAATTGTAACAATGTGATGTTACTATGCAATGGTTCGACTCTTAAATCTGTCAACATGAAATCATCTGCATATTTACATACTGGACAAGCATAACGAGAGAAAATCATTATGATAATTAATTGTCAAATTACACAGCGGATCAATTAATAATCGAACAATTAGAAGAAATGACCAAGACGATTAACTTCACCTCTGCCATGATGACACGCGCGCTCTCGCCGGATACCTACCTTTTCTTCATTCATCATATAGTGAATGTAGGCGCGTTGCTGCATCTCGTCGTAAGAGTTGCCGCACGCTCGCTCAGTCAGTCTGCAAGCGAACGTTGTGAGTGCTAGATGTGCGAACGTGCTCGCTAACACACACCAAACCACGCGGAATTCACTTCCGAATCGTCATCGTTTTGAGTCAAATGTGCGTCAGCATTATTCTGTGCATCATCCAATTCATAATCGTTTGAGTGTTTTGTGTTCGTTTCGTTCGCAACAAAGTGGAGCAGCTCGCTATCAACCTGGAGTCCACGTGCCCCAAACGGTACGTACCGAAGAATTGCGTCTTAGCCGTACGCTGATTATTATTTACCTTGCACATGACGATTGTTTTTAATGCATTGTTTTAATTTGCTCTAGCAATATGTTGACACATTTAGGTTATGTTATTTTTTCTCGATTGCTTTATGACTCAGTGTTGTTCACAAACGATACAATACCATATTTATATGCGTAGCATGTGCGATATAATAATGTAAATTTGGTGCATTCATTAATAATTCATGTAATTGTGCATAGCGATTTTGTAGTGCAAATTGCAATTAGTGTGAAGTTTATTACAAGCTTTGAAATAATAAGCCGCGTGCCTTGAATTTTTGGTGCATACAAATACAAATTGACACTCTCTCTTTAATTGTGCATAATTATTTTATTCAAAACGTAAACGATTTTTTACAGATTTTTTATGTAGAATCTACTACACAAAATTCTCACCTCAGATCTAAAACAAACAAATGAAAATAATATTAAAATTGTTTACACATCGATTTATTAAATCAACGTTGAATAAATAAGTTAATTACTGCATGTTGTGCTAATCAAATAGAAGGAGCAACATCAGGGGAATGAAATATTGCAAACATTTTCGATTTATTTATATGCGACGTCTTTTATTAGTCAAGCTATTTTTTGATTGGTATGTTAAAGTTGGCGATTTTTGATAATTTTGATTACTTGTTATTTATTTTACTAAAGTAAACAAAACATGTTAATTAATTCAAAATGAAGAAAGTGTGGGTATCTAAATGTAATTCATATAAATTACCGATATAGTATTAGAAAAATACTAATTAATAGAATATCAATAAATTAATATAATTTTATCAGTAATACTGGCCTGAATTGCAAATAATAAATAAATCAAAACAACAATTAAAACATATCACATAAAAATAGTTTCAAATATTACTATTACATATTACAAATTCTAATTATTAAAATAAAATAAACAGCTGACCCTGCTCTTAGTAGATAAAAAGTGACTTTTTCAGCTTAGGCCATAAAATAGGGATGGCTTATTACTTACAAACACAAATAGCTCATTTTTTAGTTATCTCGACCACAGAATTCTGGAACAGACTATACTGGAATAAAAATATTTAAACAGCCAAAACGTAAAATTGAAATTATGTTACTTACAGATACGATGAATAACAAGTATATTAAAACAGCAAAAGTATGTTTAATGATTCGGAATTACTCAAGTAATACAAGACTTAAAGTTATGAAATTGCTATTTAAATTTGATTATCAAAATAATCAGTTTCTACTGCATTTTATAATAACTTGATTTTTGTAACCATACTTTGCAAATATAGATTTTTTTCTAGTGACACATTTTGAATTCAAAATTTGTTTTTAGAAAATGTAGGTAATTATTTCAACACTACACATTTAAACGTTTCGGTTTGGAGTAAAAATTAAAAAGGAGAATTTTGCTTGCAGCGTTTGGTTTTCCATTATTAAATATTAATTAAAATTATTAAACAGGAAGGGCGGAAAAAAGAAGAATTCATTTTGTTTATTGTGCGTTGATAAATAAATAATAAATTTTGGTAAACTGAAAAGGCAGCGAGTAAATTTTTAACACTGTGCTCTATTGTTCTTTTATATTGCATTTATAATATTTCAAAATTTCGATTTTTCTTTCTTGTAAGTTGCATTCTGCTTGTTGTGTTGCAGAATGTAAATAAACAAATTAGCGTTAAATTAATATATAATGATGATGATAATTAACGTCTACGTTTTTTCTTTCAACCTTATGTTTAATTGCACAACTTTATGTTGTGGTTTATTCGTTGGAGGTAAACTTAAAAACTGCACGGAATATGCATAATGAAAAAACGATTATTAATTTGGGAATTGGTGATAAATTTAAAACAACTTTTAAATGTAAGAGATGTTTTTATTACTTATTAACATCAAGGTTCCGGCAAAAATTCCAAGAGGTTCCGAAAGCCAAAATGAAAATTAGAAGGTAAATATAAATAGAGAACTAAAATCCGTAATACAATACTATTAAATTGTGATTACTACAAAATCTCAATTCAAATAAAGTTAAATTTCGGCATTTCGTATCATAATATTTCACTAAACCTAATGGTAATGTTCTGCAATTATTTTTAAGAATGGGATGAACTACTCCGTACGCCTACTACTAATATTTAATTAAATCAGGTTTCTTCTTCCTTTTATTCTTTAAATAGATAACATTTTTCCAATGCCCATGTAACATATATAAAAAAAATGTAAATACAAATTATTTTATACATGTTCTATTTGTTAATGTGCGTAAAATTTACTTTACTTTTTATTATCATAACGGTTAGAAATAAGACATCTATATAAAGATAAAATATAAGTACTCGCTATACTTACTACATTTCTATGATGACTATTTAAATGTGTTATTCGTTTATTATCAATTTGAATATGTCTCGATTTGATTTATTCCCAATTTGAATTAAAATTTTGTTAATATTGACATTTCATGTTCCGACTATGATTTCCATAAACAAACAAACAACAAAATAAACAAAATTAATGAAATTAATACTAAATTTTAAATAGAGTTGGTAATATAAAGTGATTTTTTGTTTATAGTCGACATTTTCGCTATAATTGCAAATTATGACGACGATTTTAAATTTTGTATCATCACGGTAAATGTAATAATAATATAGTATATTCTATTATTTGCAATGATGCTTAGCGAATATTTATAAACAAGCAATAATTTAACATATTGGGTTATCCAATTTGAAATGTGAAGTGATACTGCAGAGGCGCTCAATTTGCTTTGCGGTAATTATAATATTTTCTAGCTCTTAATTATTGTCCGAATTCCTGCCTTTGTCGACGCCAATGCGATGTTGACCTTTATGTTTGACTTTGTTTTGCGTACGATTTTATTAAATTCGAAATAAGGTTAAAAAATGCTTTGATGCTTTTTATTAAATTTCAGCTATTGGCAAGATTTTAACTTTTCACGTTAATTAAACTTTATGGCAACATTTGTTTAAAGCGTTTAATACTTTTACAGCAAAGCGACCATCGCCAGATTTGACATAATATAATAAATGTACTATTTTGCATTTCATAGACAAGTCTTATTACGACTTCCAGCCTTGCAGACAACAAAGCCCGAGAAAATTATTATTTATAACTCTATCAAACGAATATTATATTTTATTTATTAGTCTTTATAAATTATAACACAGCAATAATAATGAAAAAAAGTTTGTAAATTACACATCGATAGATAGTACATCAATCGAAAACGAATTGGAGCGAAACAAATTGCCTATATTATAAGGGAAAAGTTAGATAACTTCATTTGCATATGCGTACACTTGCTGCTTTGTATGTACAAATTTAGTTTATTGCAATAAGTGTGTTAGAAATTTACATTTTTAACTTTTTTTTCCTTTTTTCTTTCGTTGTAACGTTAAAAACTTTGTTGGAGAGATTTTCGTTTAATCAAGCAATAAATACTCATAATCTACAGGGCATTTGCAAAATTAGATTAAATAGCAATTGAAAAGAATTTAGTAAAAATTGTATTTAAAAATAGGCGATGTCGGAAATTTGATGTAAAATTACTAAGAGACGCAATGTCGTTTGTACGAGATATATACAAATTTTTGTACAATTTATTGATACATATTAGTTTATTATCTACAGTCTGGATCAAAACTTCATTTTTTCATCAATATAATCTACACTGATATTAATTTAGCTAATAAGTACTCAAAATATCTACTCCGACGAAATGCCGCCTATAAAAATGAATTCTAACACTTATGTTGAAAAACCAGGTTTTTGAAAGAATGGCTAAATTTTAAGTTTACAAAACACGAAAATTAAAAATGTGATTTTGTATTGTTTTGATTATTTTTTTCCAGAAACTTTTTAAAATAGATCTTAAGTACAACATCCACATATCGAATTGTATTCTTAAAAAAGGTGGCCTAATTGCAATAAATATTATCAACTGTAGTTGAAATAACTTTATTGTATTACGCCAATTATATACTACTTATACGCTCATAAATAACTTTGTTGTCACTAAAAAGTTGTTGAAAGTTAAAATTACTCTAAGATGCAAATCCAATTAAATTATTGGTAAGTATCTATATAGTATTTCTTCACCAAAGTGTTACTAAGCGCATGTCGGAATGATCACATTAATTAATATGCTACAATTTCATATTATTTTCATATCAAACAGAACTTTTTACACACCGATTTGCTTGTAGCAAAATGTATAACTATCTAGGTAACTAAAATCTATTGTCAATTTTTGTCTTAAATATAGACATCTTGTTTATTCTCTAAGTCGATCGATGTATTTGAATACTTATAAATCTGTTTTCATTATATGTTTAATAGTTTAACTTAAAATTGAAAAAGAACTTTTATAACAATTTATTGTAGGATAATATGAACTATATTGGTTTTATTTCTTCAAATTAATTGTAGTTATTCCTAATGATCGTAGTATTGGGCATTGGCTTGAAATTTGAGTCATCCTGTATGGACTACGCGAATGCAATATTCATATTAATAATTTTCGTCTATTGTAAACGATAAAATTATTATAGAGAATCGCCTAAAACTATTTAAAATACACATTCACATACCGTATATGTATATAGACAAGGGAGGCAAAGCGTCGCCGACGGCGAAATTTTCGAAATGAACCCATATTATTATTAATACGTCCATCTTTTGTTATCACAAAATGGATTCTTTTTTCTCTCTAACTCTCTCGCTGCATGGAATGAAAGCATAAAATCATTTCATGTGGTGGATTTTACCCTAATCATTCAATACATACTTATGTGTGTGTATGCATATGTAAACCACAATTGCTGTATATAAAGAGAATTAAACACGATAAATTTACAATCTGAAGGAATTTGAGATTGCTGCTGCTAAATAAATAATAATTTGTTTGGCAAATAATTGATAACATTAACGATTTCTACATACTTTGGAAATGATATAATTTACCAATTGCAGAAAATAGATTTTTCATTGCTTAAAGGCGATAAATTTAGAATCTGAAATATTGAAATTGCTGATATCCCTTCTAATCCACTAAATAAATAATATACCATAATACTGCATCGATTTCCTTGTATTTCTTATCTCGAATTACTGTATAGATTATTTTCAAACGCAATTTCTATGTAAAATTTAGTATTAGGTTTCTTGATCTCCACTTAATGGTTCTAGCACGGTAGCGTTTTTTAAATTTGACGTTAAATGTCTGAAATAGCCTTTGTTGTTTGTTTGTCTGCGCTGGAACACTATATTTTCATCTACTGAAGAGATGCTAATAACATTGAGTAGTGATCAGTATAAACATTACATACATATAATGAATGTGCCTACAGAATTGTAGGTGATGGTTGGAAAAAAACACCAAAGTGGTTGGGAAGTACTGAATGGGATCATCAACTATATGGGAATCTCAAAATTGTCGAGAATAAAACATTTCGTTGTTAGATTCACTGACACAATAAACTCTTTTGTTAATGGAATGCCAAATTAATAACTGTATTTAAATAATATGTAATGTAACCTATTCTTTGCCTATAACTAATTACCGAATCAAATATTGTCAATTTAATTAATACTATACCATATTTGTAGGATCCCAGTGGGACCCAACGGTTGGTATTGGGAAGAAGTAAAATTCTAACAATTGGAAAAGGGATAATAGCCACGGGAACGTTTTTATTATGGGATGGGATAGAATGGGATTGCTAATAAATATTTGTGACTGGTTGGCATGGGATCAGATGTTTAGTCCCATGCACATCTGTAATGAGAAATGTATCCAGTAACATTTTTATGATTTTAGACTTGTTTTGAAAAACGCCAGCAAACTAAGAACCCAACAAATTTTCTTGTAATTGCAAATGTTTTCTTTTTATAAATTTAAAATAATGCCGTCTATTTACAATAATCGGCGATTGCAAACAGAAATCTATATGCGGTATTACGGCACAGAGGGAGTAATTTATTTGGTGTATAATTAAAATCATCAACGATTTCCACATACATACTTTGGAAATAAAAGAATTTACCAACTACAGAAAATAGATTTTTTATTTGCAGAACAATCTAACATTAATTCTTCCAAGAAGCACTACCACGCAGCCGGAGAGTCATACCTAATTGTGAAATCCCATTCTTGCTAATGATTATCAATCACAACAATTAAAAGACGTTAAAACGTCATCTGCTAGATGGAATTATGTTGTTATTTTGCGCTAACAACCTTCAATTGTTTAGTAAATAGCGCGACAACATATGTTGGAGCATGGAAATGTTGCCCGCATTTTAATTAATTAACGTATATAGAAAAATTCGTCATCGCGAACAATTGAATGCTCTGCTGCCCGTACCTATAAACGAAAATAATCGCGGCGATGATTAAAAAATTATTTACACCGTCGCCGGTTATTACGATTGATTGATTGAAGGAATTAAACGATTTGCTTCGACGCGGTGTGTTGTTCATTATTGCAGGTTGAAAGCGTGCGCCCGATTTTTTTGTTGTTGCTGTTACTGCTGCTGTTGATTGAATGCGAACGCTGGCTGCTGCGTTAATAATGGTACAATTATGTCATCGCGTGCGCGTTCATTAAATCATAATTGTATGGTTTTTGCAAACAACACACCGCATAAAGGCGAAGAAAGCGCGCCTTATTCGTTGCGATTGCCGTGCGCTTCGCGTTCGCATCATAATCAATCAATGAAATTGCCGGTCATTTCGCGATACGAAATTTTCTTTTACCGTTAGGTGTAATTGCAGATTTTTGTATTGCGTCGATTGAGCAAGAAATGCATAATGTATTGACAACTGCGAGCACCGAGCAATAACAATCACCTGAAGGAAAATGATGTGTGCGTCTGGGAAAAATTGGCCATCAGTTTGATATAGAGATTGAATAGGAATGGCGTTACATTTAATTTCATGGAAGATTGATAATAATATCAGCAAATAGGAATATACTATATGAAGAAATTGTTTTGAATTTAGCTTGAAAGTATTTCATATCATTATATATCTACCTAAAGTTATTTAAGTGGGCAAAAAACTAACCGTGATGGTGATTCTCCAATGAAATGTATAGTTGTAATTAGTAATTAAGTATCACTTTATTTTATTTTAGCAGAGGTATAATACTTTTAAAATATTGGGTTGGCAAGGCAACTAAATAATTGCCGATTTGTTCAATGAAATTAGAGAGTTTTTCTTTTTAACGGAAAAAACTTTAATCTGTTCATTATTTTCCATTTTGTTCGATGACCTTTTGTCATCTTTCTGATGATAATTTTGATTTCATCATTTAACTCAATTGGTCGTCCTTAACGTTGGTCGTCTTTAAGAGAAATATTTTCAGAACGGAATTTTACAAACCAATTTTGGCATTACCTTTCTTTCATCTTTCATCACCATACGCATTACGTAACTTTTTGTCGGCTTGCATTGCGTTCTTTCCTTTAAAGAAATCATAAAGCAAAATCTGACGAAAATGTGCTTTTTTTGCACTATCCATACTAATATTCAGGTAAAAAAGCCCTTTAAAAAATATCTACGCAATGAACTTATAAAGCTAGGTTAGGATGACCGCTAACATATATAAGAAGAATAAGATCATAACATTTACGCATATCCTTACAATGGGAGTGAATAGTATTTATAACTGAAATCCGTAATTACTTAGTCGCCAACGCAATAATTTTAAACTTTTTAACAAAACTTTATTTTTTGTAAAAAAAAGGTAGATGCAAATCAATAAATTATAGTTACTCCATGCTAACAATACCTACCTTCATTTTAAAACATTGCGTAAGCTATTTTAATACATTTTCTTAATATGCTAATGAAATTAATATTAGGTAGTTGAAAAGTTTTGATTATTCAATATTTCTTTGATTTCTATGATTACCTTAACAAGTTGAATTTTTATAATTACCTAAGCACGATACGAATTTAATATAACATAATGCATCTACCAGAGTCCTGCATTCGAAATATACGCCATCGCTTGAATCAGATTTTAGGGTTTTATCTATAAATACAACAATTCATACGAAATCTGGTATCGTTTAGGTGTATTTACAGAATAAATATTAAATAATGTTTATTTTTTAAAAGCAATTAGTGTTAAACATAGATATTTCTTATCAATTTTATAATAATATGATTTTGATTGGGCCCATGATTGATACGGTTTTTTTTTCGTAAAAAAATCCGACCCGGCCCGGTGCCCACGGACAGTATTCTGGTACCTAAAGCGTATAGTTATCTCACAAGTCTAAATTCTACTCGCATGCCATAAAACAAGGAAATAACAAATGATTTAATAATATAAAATCGCATGTATAAAACACTATTTATTATATCACGTTCTTGATGTATACAAAGCAGCTGTCATGTTGTCAATCGCTTATAATAAGTATCACAAATTCTAATGGTGATTAAAGAATATGGAGTTGTTGTCAGAGTTTTAAATTTCCAGCTATTTAGTAAAATCGATTTTTATATTTTGATCGTAAGTACATTCTGCCAGTCAGGCAAATACACAACACGACGAATAAATAAAAATGGATAATTTTCACCTGTAGGTATATAGTTTTATTAATTGTAATATTGGAATACAAACCAACTATCATGTTGCCAATTGCTTGTAAAAAGTATCACAAAACAGTTTTTGTTAAATCGCTGGCTATTTAGGAAAATTGATTTTTAAATTTTGATCGAACATACTGCTAAACAGACAAATAGACAACACGGCGAATAAATAAAAATGTGGTAAAAAGTGAATAATTTCAACAATATAGTTTCAATAGTCGTAATGTTGGAAGACAAAGCAACTGCCATGTTGTCAGTCGCTTGTAAAAAGTATATAACAAAAGTAAATATAAATTCTAAATAGTAATTAAAGAATACGAAGTTAGTAATTAGGAAAATCGATTTTTGAATTTTGATCGTAAGTACAGGCAAACAGACAAACAGACAACATGGCGAATAAAAAAAAATTATAAAGAGTAGTTGCAGTTTCATTAATTTTAACGCTGGAATCTGCAATTTTAGTATGTAAAATTGTTTTATAATAATTTCTATAATAATTCACTATTCAAACAATCCAAATCAATCAACAACTTCAAAACAGGAAAAAACATTTATTTCCACTGTTTTATATTTTCTTTTTCTAGAAATTAAACTTTAACTGTTTGTATTGGCGATATGCACGTGTAATATAATTGCGTTGGTGTTAAGAGATTTAAAATTAGTGAAATAGTATTAATGAATATTTTGTTTAAAAAAACTGAGAAAATTACCATAAATAAGTAAAAATGTATGACATATTTTTTAAAGCGTTGATGTTTCTCTCACAGCTGTCGATTTTTGTTGTTTTAATTTCATCAAATTGCATAACTTTTACAACAAGCGAAGTTTTTTCTAACATCTGTGCGTTTTCTGAGATTTGGATGATGAAATTTCTACTGTTTTAGCATGAAAACATTTATTTGTTGTCAGACCAGTCGTTTTTCTGCAATCGACGCAATTAGCAAAACAAACAGGCAGCCAGTAGCGCGCCTGGCATTTGCTCAAAGACACACACACACACGTACTTACACGCGTACCTACGTGTACGCGCTTTTGTGTTCTTTCCACATATCCACGACTGCCATCTGTTTTGAGGCGTTATTCGAGTTATTCTAAGCGCCCGCGGCGAAAATTGCGCACGGCCGCCTTCCAGCCGTTTTCCGTCTTTTTATATGATTTATTAAGTACGCGCGTATTATTTAAATTATCTGCTGGCCGGGGCAGCAACGCGGCAATGAAGACGAAGAAAAAGAAAAAAAATGAAATGAATTACATATAAAGTGGAATAATAGAAATAGGACGCCGTTGGCGTTTCTTTCGGTGCGTAGCCGTAAACGTTCTGCATGTGGATATGTGTAGCGCAAGCTAAAATTTATTGTCTTGTCTGGATAATTGCACTATTATCCATTTGCACATTCATTTGTTATTACCAGTATTATTATATGTAAGCTGTTGATGTTTTTTGTTGGTTGTATTTTGTGCTGGGGGTTGCTTTTACGGCCAACTATTTCTAAATATTTATCGTTTCGATTTATATTGCAATATTTAAAATTAATATGCAGGCGATTATTAATTTCCTGAAAAGGTATTATTGTTGCAAAACTATATAATTTAATAATTTAGCAATATTGCGAAAAGTCAGCGCTTGAATACTTTGAATTCAGACACAAAAATCTACAAATATTAAATTTAATGAGAACACGTAGTTATTCCTCTGCAATTAATCCAAGAAATATTCCCTGTATTATGGTTAATTTTTTCTTGTGAGCAGTTTATAAAGGAGAATTAACAAAAAAGTTCCTGCATAAAACCTCCGTCTATGCAAAACAATTCCACAATGTTCAGTAATCGTGAGGGTCGTGTTACCGCATGTCAGTTTCCAGTTTTACTTTTATATAAAAATAAGAAAGATTTCAGCTTAATTCAAGATGCATAATTATTGTAGTTCTAAAAGAAAATGATTTATCATCTGCATATTAACATTATTCTAGTCACATATGTGCAAAATTTTTATTTCTGACATGAAAATACCGTCTATGTAGTTGAACTTCTAGCATTTAAGTTACAAACTTTTTTGTAATTTATTTTATTTTATAGAACCATTTTTATCAATTAAAAAAATAGTCCTGATTAAATTTATTTACAGTTTATTGCTTATTAACTAATAACGATACAATGTAAAGCGATATGAGCATACTTATCCAGAGTACGATTCACTTAAAAATCTCTCAAACTTTTGCAGTCCACCCCAGCCTCCCTATGTTAAAATTAAATGTTTTTCTCCTCCTTATAATTTTAGAGTAATTTGATAATTCAACTTATAAATATTATTTAAAACAATGAAATTATAAAAAGCCTAGATAAATATAGGTAAGAGATTCATATAAAATTTATGAATGTAACTTTGGTGATATAAGAAAAAAATTATTGAAATTCGCAATCAAGTCAATGACTGGCAAGTGTATATCCACATAAAAATCCTCCCCCTAATAAACAATAACGCAATCAATGCGTGTTGATAAAAAGTGATAATGAAGGTATTAATATTGTTTGGGAGTGAAAGGCGTGGTAGCGCGAGTGTGTGTCTCGAGCTACCGCATGCGAGGAAGCTCTTCTACCTGCCGCGTGGGCTTCGTAATCACTATAATCTACTCATAAATGAGTCAGACTTCACTCAAGTAATACCGACTTCTTGTCTTACACGCTAACTACTTTTATACGTACACACACAGACACATACTGGTATAATACAATCTCGAAGTGGATAACCAGTCCGGGCTGTTACTAACCGAACGAGACGTGGTTGAGTTGAGCGCGGCCTCGTCTCGTCATCGCAACTTATTTAATTTCATTTGCACACTTTGATATTGTAGGACTACATGATAATTGAATTGAATTTTTATGTCTATTGCTAGGATTTCTTTGAATGCATTCTCAATATAACTAAAGCGGAAAATAGTATAGCAACTGCTTGTCTATTTATAATTTGTAAATTGATATAGTTAGTCCGGATGTTATAAACATTTTCCACGAATTGCAATTGATTTTCTATGATTGAATTCATTTTTAGCTAAAAGCATCAAAGCTAGTCAATAGTGCAACTTGTGTATCAATATTTAATATTGTCAACCGTCGCCACGAATTTGAATTTATTTTAATTTAGATTGCATATAACAGAAACAAACGTTAGCGAATGCTGAAAATGTTTTCGATTTGTCGCTTTTAACACTGTCTTCAGATATAGCTACAGGTCTTACATACCTACCTATTGCAAATATCTTGTTATGCATGGTTTGTTTTGTTAAGAAATGTGTTCTAATATTTAAATAATTTCTGAAAATTATTTTACAAACCTATAGAAATGATAAGTAGTCAAATGAAGGGAAACCAGTTTTATTCAATCTTGAAAAAAATAATGATTTATAGATATTAGATACATACATATCTATGATAAGTTAATTTCTTAATATGTTATACCAAGTTATTGGAGGAAAAGCTATTATGTTTTGATTGATATCATGTTTCACAATAAATATTTATCGTATTTACTTATACGTTATTCGTCAATTTTCTTGGCTATTATTTAAGTTTTCATATATTTAAATTATTTTCTTGTAGTTTTGTCGTAAACTTGATGAAAAATTAAGAAATTTTCCTGAAAAAATATTTCTGTATATAAAAATGCTATTATTCTCCTTTTTTTTTTACTTTTTAAGTTTAATATTAAAATGTTCTTAATTTTATGTGGAATGCCGTTGTACTTTTGCAATAATAAATTTTTATATTGTGAAAAACACCCATTTTCTTTGTATTTGTATCACAAACAATTTAGAAGTTAAACTAAATTAACTACGATCGTCACCACATCTTCACGCTGCAGATTTATTATATTAGAACAAATTTAATTCCTCAAATTATTTCGAATATTAGATAAATATTAAATGGAGCAATGCATCGAGATTAATTTCAATTTAGCCGCAAAGCAAAACGCTTTGAGCGCAAAAAAACCCAACGAATAAGAAACAAGAAATTAAACAATTTTCGACAGTATAATTTTTATAATGATGCGCATTTCGTCCGCCAGCTACGATCGCTGAAATGGCATAATCACAATCAAAAACAAAACGTAATGGAAACCAATTCACAATCGTCGTTTGTCACGCTAAAATACCGTAAAGCGATCGGCCATTTATGCCACACAAACAAGCAAAAAGCATCTGGCCAGCGCGCACAGCAATTTTATTGAAAAAAAATTGCGCTATAATAAAATAAAACGTAACGTTTATGGCTACCGCATTTACGTAATAATAAAATCATTTTGCGCTTGTTTTTCTCTTGCCAGAATCAAACGTCGCCTTATTTTTGCTTAATTACACGCACACGCAAACAAATTAAATTTAATTGCATGCATCATTACAAGCACCTCAAGTCTATGAAATCATTCATTTTTATCCAATCGATCGTAAATCAACTTTTTCGCTACATTTATTTTGCTATGAGTTGAGGAAAATACGGTTATGAGTTTTACGATTTTGTAACAATAATAAAATAGTGCTCGTTTTATTTAAAGTGAGCTGTGTACTTATACGAGACGTTCAGAATTTATATCTCCGTTTGCAATATTAACATCGGCGAGGCATATAGGAAAAATATACACATTGAAATTGTCCGTTAGTTTGATTGAAATGTTTTTGTGATAGAAAAATTAGAATTATTCTTTGTTTTTCTTATACAAATATTTGAATTTTATAAATTACTAGCATTCTTATCCACGTGTTGCCCTGGCTCAGTAAAGATTGATTAGAATAATTTCGCGTTTATAATTTGACTATGTTTTTAAAGTCAATTATTCGACGCATTACTTCTATCCTGCCGGTACGAAAGCATAAATCTTATGCAAGGAGTAAGGAGAAATATAAATGTTTGAATATTTGAATGTTTGTTCTGTCACACTGACAGCTGTCAAATTAACAGTCCTACTATTTTCACAAAACAACATATTTTGGACTATATTAAACAATTCCCCAAAGTTTCATGGCGATACGTTGTACGGTTTTTGAATCTATTGAGTACATACACACAGACCGAGAGACACACATTCACTTTTATATAAAATACGGGCCAAAATAATAAGCATTTATTTAACCTGTACTTGTCAGTTCTTCGTTTCCGTTAAGTCCCAATGTAAATCATATGGGAAAAAGTGCCGTTCGTTTATTTTAAAACGCCAAATAAAGTTAAATAATTCATGGAGGTCCGTTTTTGAAAAAGCCTTTTTTAATGACCAAAAAAAGAAAGAAAAGTAAAAATTTTGTACATAGCAACAATGGCATTACATTTTTTGTCTTTAAAAATTGCTTGCTTAAAAGAGAGCTCTATAGCGATCTGCGTGAATTATTTAAATCTATGTTTCATTTTTGGATGATATCTAAATCTTAAATTATAAGATCCAAATCCGTCAAAAATAAACTGGACTTTACTCAGAAGCTTTACATGTACACGTATACCGCAAGAAATCGGACGGTATATAACCTTAAGCTGGATGGAAATTATAGCCAATTCAATGTAGCAAAATATAAGACTGTACTATTGTATATTTTATAAAATATTGGAAATATTTGTCTACATTTATTTTCAAGCATGTTTTAGTTTTGAATCGTTCAAAAGTCTTTTGTGAGTTCGTTTTTCTTGTTTTGTTCCATAACACTTTTCATTTTGTTTTTCATTTTGTTCTGGTAAAAATACGAAATTATTTATCGCATAATACATATGTTGTTTAAAATGAGGTGTCAATCAAAGTATTCACATTATGTAATATATTTGTTTGATAATGGCAATCTGCCATAAAAATTTCTATTTTACTGGGCTATAATATAACTTTCGAAAAATGATTTGATTTTTTGGATTTTTGTGATCATAAATTATACATCATTTTTCACATATTTTGAATTAAACTTGATTCCAGAACACCGAAACTAATTAATTGAATGTGTTGAAAAATTAGGTATCGCACTTTATAGATTTAGAATAAAAACTTTAGACTTATAGACCCAAAAAGATATTTTGAACCATTTCATTTATAAGACTAATAAATTCATCGCAAATCGGTGGCAAATAAATAGGTAATGCGTTATCTGCCATGAATGTAAATAAATTCTAAGTGGATAATGAACATAATTAATAAATTAAGTACCCTAGTCTTAAATACGCCGTGAATGTAGCAAATCACACTAAGTAATGAATTATACAAATATTTATAAAGAAACGTTTGTTTAACAATTATTTAATTTATCTATGAATGACATGTTAATTATTTGATGAGGTTTTCCTATACAATTTCCAATAAGTTTATATATTAAATTCGGCATTAAGGTACCTTACAAAAGTCGAAATTGGTTGGCATTTTTACATCGCAATTATGGTATTTAAAAACGGATTTTTCAAAAAAAGGGCTCCCGAGCGAGTTACTTGGGTTATTTAAATTTATTTTGCTTTTTGAATGAAGTCAATATCTTAAATAATAAGACCAAAATCCGAAAAAGTCGGATGCCACGTTTTACCATAATGCAAATTGGCAGGTATACATACATCCTTAAATAAAATTTGTAAATTAAATATTGATACCTATTGACACTCTTGAATTCAATTAGGTAATTCATTTCGTAAAAAATAAACTACGTGATTTGCAAGTATGGCTTTTCATATTCCAGGTTTTAATTTTTATTGTAGGCGAACTTTTTGGAATAGATAGTTATTATAAATACTATCAGGTTTATTTGTCTTAATAAAGTAAAATTAGTACATCATACGCATCATACTTTTTAAAAACTATATATGTAAAATACGCATATAAACAAGTCCATTGTAAGCAACTCATAACATTGTAGGTTAGACTTTGGATAAAATTGCAATGAAGCTTAAAGCTCAAAGCTTTTCATCTCTTATTTATGTAAGTATGTATTATGCAAGATTAATCTAAGCCCTATTTATGCATAGGAATAATTATTTTATTTTTTATTCTATGTTATTATTAACTTAGTAAATGTTAAGTAATTAAAATTTTCACAATGGAAAGTACAATATACTACTTCACACAATATATTAAAAAGCGCATTAAAATTCTATCAAGTTTATAAACTTGGTTAATTAAAATTAGAAAACAATTTTTGAGATAGCTACTCTTAATATTTTTCCAATAAATTGCAATTTAAGAGTACTTATTATGGCATTTTTTCTAGTTTACTGGCTGTAAACCATAAGCAATAACAATTCATCAAAGTGGCGCACTTCTCGAATTAATGACGTTTAATTGGCGTCTATTTATATTGGTGTTGCGATTTCACGTCAAATTATTTAATAATTACGACTTCCAAGCGTTTCTTTTCTGGTAACAGCAAAGGAAAACAAAACCGAGTAATGTCATCATTAATCAAAAAGCTTCTAGTAGCCGTCTTGGCGCGAGCGCGCGTAATAAATACCATCGGGCGTGGTTTAAATACGTACAAATTATTTAAAGTGCACGCAACACACGTACGAACATTGTGCCTCACATAATTATACGAATTAATATTTTTAAGATGTTGGTTAATTAGACTATTGGTCATGTTGAAAATGACAGGTTTGTTAAGAAAAAAAGGCTGAGACTTTCCAGCTAGAATGTAGCGAGTTAATTCTTATGTAGACGAAGACTATCTATTTTAAACTATATTTAAAATTAAGTAAGTTTTAAACAAAAAAGAAAACTTTTCACTAGTTCACAAGCCAAACTTTATCACTTTGTTTACTTTTATAAAACTTAAGTTAGAAATGAAGATTACAACGATAAATAATTTATTACTACTAAAATAGTTGTTAATATAATTTATTCTTATATTCTAAAGTAGCTTTACAACATTACCAAATAATTTGGTTGTGAACTCTTTAAGTATACACAAATCTAAGTACTGCCTTTCTATAACTCTAAAAATGGCTATAAATCAGCTTATTTTCAAACGGCAATGAAAGGGACAATGCCGCGAATTACCTTATTATCCAGTTAATATTGAAAATAATTACGATGCTTACATTTGCAATTTGTGACAGTACCTCAAAATATTATAATAAACTCAATCCAGCGCTAATATGCAGCATTGTCCTGCTTATTACCGTTTAAAGATGGTCTGCTTTATGGTTTCTTTGAATGAGTTATAGAAGGATTGTTAGTTAATAGTTAGGGATACATGATCGACAGATTAGATACTGAATACTTTTTAGTTGTGCATTCTTTTTAACTAATGCTTTTGTAGCTATTAGTAATATTTTTGTATAGATTTTTTTACAATGAACATAAAATTTCCCCATTAATAAGTAGGCGGAAGTTATCTGTGTTTTTCCACAATATTTATACTACATTTAATTTATATTTATTTTAGGTTTGATCTAAAGAGAAGAATTATTAAAGATTCTTTGTTAAACAGGAAATAATAGATATATAAATAAACATAACAGTTTAGCAAATTATAAACTTTAATTTGTTTTCATTATTTTGAAATTGAGGTGCGTGTGTAACACTTAGTTTAAGTTTATTATCTTTTATCATATTTTAGTATAAATAATGTAAAATTTATTTCTAATCAGTTCACACTTTTTAGTTTCTGTTGGTTGCTTTTTAGGAATTTTGAAATGTAGGTTATTACACTGCAGGTAGATAGTTTGTAAAAAATTTGGACATTGAACACTTTATAAATTTGATAATGCGATTGTTTCATAGGGGGAGTATTTCTAATAATTTGGGCATTAAATCAGGTCTGTACAACCTAACTGCTTAAGTGGGCTGCTGCATGAAACGCATTTTGTTTCTTTCGGAGTAACATGTATGCATCCTACTGTAACACTGTCCTGGAAAAGTTGAACTATAATTACTGGTACGAAGAAAATTAAAAATTTAAGAACTTTTAACACATTTTCTAACGCATTTCTAACATCGTGTCAAATCTTACCCAGGCAGTGAGTTGCTTTGACTTCCGTCAAATTGGCATTTAACAACTATTTTCGGACAGAGTAATCTGGTTGTTTTTCAAAAAATAGTTAAAACAGTATCATGAAAATTAAAAAAAAAGATATAGATATTCAAATCATATCAACATTTTTTCTTAGTTTTTCTATCAATCTGTTGACGCGTATTTACAAACTCATTGTTATGAAAGGCAGACGTTTTGATAGTAATACACGCCCTATGTTAATATTAGTCAAAACTAAAACATGAAGAATGATGACGTCACCAAAACTGTTCTAGTAGGTGTTGAATAGAAATGAAAAAATAACATTCATAGCTCATATTGTACAATACTCACTTAGAGAAAAATAAAATGAATGTATCGAACACAAAAGGTGAGGTATGAGAATGTGATTTGTTTGAAACCTCACAACAATAAAATTAGAAATGAATTATTGTATATTGTTAATTTAATAATAAGCTGTTTGATGTATTAATATCATTAAAAAACGTTAATTTCGCATTGTCCCCTTAATTATGGGCACAGACATAAAAAGGTCTTGAAGAAAAATTGCACAAAAGTATCATATATTAAACTCTCAGGACTGCAATACTTGCTGCTTTAAAAAAATGCTGAAACTTGAAAAATTCGTTTGAAATGAACATTTTGAAGCACGCGATGAATTGCGATGTAAACATGTAAAATGATTCACAATATGTGCGTATTGTAATAATATAATATAAAATAAATAATTCTTGGAAGTGATTTCCTTTATGCTGTCATTAAATTATAACATTTCTTTAAATATAACGTTTTATATTTAATTTTTGTTACTTTTAACACTTGATGAAAACTTTATTGTGGAAACTAAAGAAAACTAAAAATTTTTGGTAGTATGTACTACTTTTACTATTTTGAATTCGTTTTAAAGTATTTTCCCAACTCCAAATCAGAATATTCGCAGTGTAACCTCTTTATAGGCATAGGTTGAGTAAGGAGAGTTGGAAGAGGGTTTTAAGTTTTGATCTTAATTAATTATATCCATATGCAAACATGTATTTTGTATAAAACACTATTAACCAGAATTTATCAATCTTCTAATGAATTGAAGCAAAAGATATAAATAAGAAAATTCAATAATAAATGTAATAAAAAAACATGCAAAAATTCCTGAAAACACTGATTTAAATTATTATAAAATTTTTATTATTTTAAATAGTTTTTATTTAAATTATTTTGATTTTCTAGTCAATTGTCTTAAAAATCGGAAGAAAATCATTCTAAAACATATAAATCTGAAGCATTGAATAAGAAATAAGATAAACAAATCATGCAAAAGTTGCAGAAAACATTGGGTATAAACAGAATTTATTATTTGAGCATTTTTCTCAATCCCATAATATGAATTCGTGTTTACAATATGACAAAAATTATTCCAATTATATTATCAAATTTTTATTATTGTAAGTGGTTTCGTGTCACTTCGAACGAAAACCTTCCAAAAATTATATTGTAATTTGAGTCAAAGAGTACAAGCGCAAAATTTCACACACAAGCGCACAATAAAAAAAAGTGATTGTAGTTTTCGTTGTTGCAATGTGTGCCTGTGTGCGGAGGTGGCTGGGAACGTTTTTCAGATTTGTATTGTTGGTTGCCGTCGGCTGATTGTTGGTCACGCTGATGGACGGCCGATCACGACGCTTAAATGCTTAAACATCGCATCGTCGATGGTCTTTGGTGTCATAGTTTCGCCACAGGTGATCCATTAAATGAAAAGTCGCAGCGATCTATGATGAAAATTTCGACTTTTTCGTACAAGTATGTGAAATTTATATACAAATTTTCACGTTATCGATAAAATATACAATACATTTTTAATCGTTGGCGTTAAATTTGCCATTGTTTTATTTTTAAAAAATAAACGTTTACAAGGCAGGCTGTTTGTTGAGATTTAATACAATACATTTTTAATTAATTTTCCATTGCTTTTGTTTATGTAGAAAATTAATTAGTTGTTATATGTGGGTTACGAAAACAAATTGCTTTTAGGTTATGTCACCGCGCTAAAACCATTAATAATCTGTTAAATAAAGCAAGTCTGAAAGTGTTTTAATTTTTAACACACTTTTCATTACGAACCAAAAATGATGGAAATTATAATAAATTTGTATTTTACTTTGAACGTGTTTGCCTCTTTGCATTGAAATTTTCTTTTTCAGGCTGTTTCATTTTACTACTGTTCAAACTTATCTTTGAATAATACATAAATTAATTTAAGATTGATGATGATTTTATTTCAATCAACCCTGGATGCAATTGTCTTTGAATGCTTTCCATTTGAATATACATATAGGTGGTATTATACAATAAATATACAATATTTCTGCTGTGAAGGCTTATTTATTTTCTAAAACATTACGTAGGTATACATTCAGTTTTCTGGGGGTATTTTAGTAATGAGCGAATAAGAAATGTTTATTAATTTTCTTTAATAACTTAAGAATATAATTTTCTTCACAATCGTTATTTAAAATTTTAAAACAGGTAAAGTTTTTGAAATTGTTTATAATTTATTAATAGTAAGTAGATCGCAATACATATGACATTGAATTCATTAAAAGATTATAACATGCGGCAGATAGAACATATTGAGTACATAAGTAAATACATGTAAATTTATACATCATTTTAAAGCATTTTTGGGACGTATGTTTTAAAAATATTAAGTTGAAACTTATTTGGCATTTTTAAAAAGGCTGTTTGAAGAGTTCATCTTATTCAATTAGTTATACTGATATATAATCATTTTTCCTTTGCCCCAAAAGTTTCTTAATTTCATAAATATACTTGCTATGATATTACATACCTAATATTAATATCATAATTATATGATAATTATAATTGGTTTTTTGTATCTGATTTTGCGTTTTATTTGTCTTCAAAAAAAAAATTGAAAATTTGCATTAGGAATTACAATAAAAGATGATAACAGATGAGAGTGTTGTTTTATACGTCATATATGATAGTTACTACTTCATAGTAACTAAATGGCACTATACCTGAACATATGGTAAAATCATGTTTTCTGATTTTGTCAAGTTGATCCGATAATTGTAACATTTTGCATATACCTATGCATAATTTTATATTTTGAACGATTCATCTTGCCAACATTTTGTCGTATTAGTAGCTGAAATTGAACTTTACCTGAACATAAAATCACTTTTTCCTCATTGTCATGACTTCCTTGAATTTTAACAAAATGAAAAGGTACAAAACGCCGAATATCGAAAAATTTTCCTTTAAATTTGATTGCAGATCGTATTAACACCAACATCTGAATAGCATGAAGCAGTTGATAATTTTACATGAAATCAATAATCTTAATGTTTACGAATATCAATTTATTATTTTGTGATGATGTCTAAGGAGTTTTAATTTGATTGTGCTTTTAAGACGTCGAGACTTATCTTTTAATGCTGAGTATTTTGGTACATTTTATTATTATATTAAAGTTTTTATATTAAATACTTTTTAAACGTAAACAAAAATTTTAAATGAATAAATTTTCATGTACTTAATTACTTGTTAAATTGATTATGTTACAGTATTTATGTTGTTGCAATTTTTTAACTTAATTTCAGTTTAAAAAAAGTAGATACAACAAGAAAATGTTTTGCAAACATTGTCATTCAATTAATGAATAATTAAAACATAAAAAAATCTCTAAAACTCGAAAAGTTCAAATATTTACATTAACATCATTTCTCCGTTAGCAATTTGCCTCGGCGCCATTAAAATAAATCACTAAACTACTTTCTACATCGAAACAAAAAAACAACACAACAGACAAAATTTAACAAATTCATATTCTGTTTACATATTTGTCAAAAGGTCAAGCAAATACATACATTCATAAGCTTTGAATATTATAATAAATATAGAAGGCAAAAGAGAAAAATAAAGATCGATGAATGTAGGTATATATGTATCTATATGCGTACAGCAAATTTCACATTTCTTCAGCCACGAGCAACGCCAAAATGATGGTGTATTATAAATTAGTTAATAATAATTTAAAATGGGAAATGTGATAGCGCATTAGCACACATTCAGTGCTTAAAAATAGCGGGTAATTTTTGTAATCATACCACCGTATCGATAATAACACTCAATTTGAAATATTTATCAATTTTCTTATGATAATATTTAAATACAGAAATATTAAAAGCTATAGGTAGGTATTGCACTTAAATATATGAGTACAACATGTAGGAACGCCCTCAAAAGAAGTGTTAATTTTTGTATCTGAATTTACATAACATAACTTTGCGATGATGAGAGAATATAAAGTGGCTTATTTTATAATTTTACAATTTAATTTAATTTAATTTAATGTAGCTAAAAATTAGTTAAATGGGTTGTCTTCTTCTATATAAAAAGCGGTAATATCTAAAAATAATTGAAGAAAAGGTTTTTTTATGTATTACTTCAAGTATACTTTTTTTTATAGTATACCTTGTCTTTTGCAGCTTTTTTAATTGAATTTCAGATTATGTGCCTATATGAATTTCAGAATAACAAAATCTGAAATTCATTTGATTATTTTAATATACAGTTGATGCTTTCTGAAATTCTTTTGGACGTATTCTTAAATACAACTGGAAAAGATGTAGTTCTGAATTATCCCCTAAATATTTTAGCTCTTTGGGAAGTAAGTTTTAGGTTGAATATAAAAATCTTGACCGCATATATTTCTTTTTATACAAACGAATAGGCAACACGACGATAAAATATCACTAATTTTTCGGCAAAGGGGAGGAATACATTGAGTCCCAATGCTTTACTAGCATTTGCAGAATTTGTACGATCAAAAGATCTCATATCATCTTTTAATCGTTATTTTCGATGAAAAAGAATCTTCAACAATTATTAAGCCAATGTTTTGTTGAAGCAATTTTTTTCTAATTAAAAAACATGAATTCGAGAAAATTTTGCCTCGCAATAGCGCAACTTAAACCATTTGCAATTTGTAAACAAATGGCCTGATTGAGTTCAAATTTTGCACAGGGGGCGAATAATATTTTCTAAAATGTACACATCAAAAAATATAATTTTAATAGTTATACCGATTAACATATTTTGCTTTGAACTTAACAATCCTTTCATTTGCTATATTCCATTTTTTTTTTGGACCGCAATCTTGATTTTTGCGTTTGTCACCATTTGTACATCACCAACTTTCGCTACTAATTGATGACCTTTATCGTTTTCAAGTTATTATTAAAGGAATTTGGATTAAAGCGAAAGAAACGCGCATCGCGTTTATATTTATGGTACGATTTGTCTTCATAAATCAACCGCAAACCTGTCATTACACCCATAATGATTATTTAATCTTGTTTAGTTGTTGTTTTTTTATTTCACAAAATTAATACATTTATATACAAAAGTATATTGATATATTTTTTCACTCGCCTGCATTGTGTGCACGTTGTATGCATACAATGACACGTCCCAATTATCATTTATAAATTATTCGATCGCCGATTTTTATCAATTTGCATTTAATTATACAGATGGCGCTAAAACATCTCAATTTATTATTTCATCGCGAAAACAATTGATAGTATTATGTGTTGCGTGTCCAATCAGCGCGCTCCATATTTCAGCACGTCGATCATTTATAAGAGTAATTTGATATGCGACTTTTTTCGCTTTACCCACCCCACACATTTTCTAGTTTTCTTTTTTTGGTTTGGCCGCCGGCCGAAGCGCATAAATATCGATATGGAAATGCTTCGCAATCAAACAAAGGAATGACGGCACGCCGCACCGTGGTGCGCTCTTTTTCAGCTGGAATTTCGTTTATAATATTGATTGTTAATTGATCGGCCGCGTTGGCGTTATGCAATTGCAGCAAAATGGTTTTGTTGCAAATTTATGTTATGCTGATTGCTTATGAAATATCGTTATTGAATTTATTAAGCCACTTTATACGTGATAAGCTGCATGCATATATACTCGGCTTTAATGCAAAAAATTGAAGAATTTCCAAGTTAGTAAAATTTTTGGTCAGAATTACGAAGGAATAAGTTTTGAGATTGTCGAATTGCGTTTTTGTTCTCCATTTGTGTAGAAAACCTTATTTAATTGGTTATAGAACAATATCCAATTGCATAGATTTATAAGTTTGTAAATATTTCTAACAAATGCCGTTTAAATTAGAAAGATTTGTAAGAATCATGAGATGTACGGGCATATTGGGCTCCACGAAAAAAAGGATAACCCAAAGTTTGTCTACAGTATCTTATTCTTTAGTTAATTTAATTCCTTTCTTGAAATTAGGTAAGTGCAGACAGCATTAAATGGATATTTTTTTATGATATATTATAAATTAGTGCGCAATGATGTAAGTACAGTAAGATATATTTTTTCTTTCTGAAGAAATAATTTTTTCTGTAACCTGGCCCTGTTCAAACCATTTTTGAAAGAAAATGACGATTAAGTACTAATGAGTACGTGCCAATTTTCAAAGTTGCATTTCGACCAAAAAAATCTATAAAGGCGATACGCGAGTTGCGTAGGAAAAACCAGCTATATAGCTATCAATAGACCTTATCGCTAATATACCTAAGGGTCACTTATCGTTTACCTGTCAGGGATTTCTACGCAATTCCGTTTCTCCTTGCTAACAATAGACCCTATGGTCAGTATATTTAAGGTGCAACTGTTGTCTACCTGTTAGGGTTTTCTACGCAATTCACGTTTTACCTCATGAAATATCAATACTAACTCAGTTATTTCGTCACATTCATACGAGATGGACGAGATGTATTTTACGGAAAGTGAGAAATTGCAAAAATTACTGGTGTTGAATAATTACAAATTCAGAAAATCTTATTTCTCTAGTAAGAAATCAACCACATTTTGGCAGTGTACGAACAAAAAGTGCCCTGCAAGAATCTTTACAGTCGAGGAAAAATTAGAGTTATGCAACAAAAATAAATCTATTTTGGAGCATAACCACGAAGTCCATAAGATAAGGTAAAAAATGCTATTATTTAATATCTAAAGCAATATCAAATACATTATAGATGTGGATATATAGTTAAGACGCGCTAACTTAAATCTATTAATTAGTAGGTTTTGAAGTAAGTGTACATACGTCTTATATATGGAGTGGGAGTATAAGAATTCTATACATATATCGTATAAAATAAGTACTCTGATTCTTTTGTCCGTCAATAAAAAAAAGTCGATCAAAATACTACTTAGTAATAGTTGCAAAGATAGTGTAAACAAGTAAAGTCCGTTTCAAGATTCGTGGCACATGAATATCGTAAAACAACATAGTGTTTAGCCAGGTAAATATTAAGGGTTGAATTCATCAAAAATTCAAGTATACGATAAACTTGGAATATGTTATTTAAAGTATCTACAATAGTTTTGAGAGGGAGAATTCTAAAAACCCGTTATCAAGTTTGAGTACGAACCAGTTGCCAAAATTCTAAAAATATGTTCATCAACTCTAGTATCTACTATAATAGACAAGTAATACCTATCCTAATAAACGCTTTATTATGTTATTGGTGCGTTATAAGCGACGAAACTTGAAACGGACTTTACCTCATTTGTTATTCTCTAAATTCATCAGCTTTTTTCTATACTTTTAAAGTTTTATTGTATTTTATTAAAGTATAAATGTTATGCATGAAAGTTTCTATTTATAGTTAGGTAGATAGTAATATTATTTACAATTATACTAGACGTTGCAAAAACTGTAATTATATTTTAATGATTTTTTAGAGTAAATATACCTAATAAAAAAATCAATCATTTTCAAGGCTGGTTATCTATCGAACCGCAATTACCTGTTAGTGATTTGTTAATAAACTAATCATATCGTATTATTACAAATTAATTACAATTACAGATATACTAATTATGATTTTTTAAATTTTCATAAAATATATACAAATATTTATGAATATTGCTTTAATTTTTAAGAATAAATATTAGTAAAGGTTTACAATTCACATATAAAATCTGTGTAATAAAAAGCAGACACTTTTTTTTGATTATATGAATGCTTATGTAGTGCCCACTTTACAATAACAGATTAAATAATTACTACAAGACAAACCAATTAAATTTTAACGTGTTTATTATTTTATGATCATTGGTTAAACAATTTATTAGACAATAAAAGATTCCATAATAAGTTATTAAAGATTTTTGAAACAAAATTTGATTTAGTTGAAAGTCATGTAAAAGATTTTAACCTCGGAAATTTTTTATTGAAAAAATTGATAACGAAATTAAAATTTGTTTTTTATCAAATTTCAATGAATGGAATTATATTCTTTATTATATTTTACTGGATAGGATAGTATGTATGTACACCCTGTGTAAAATGAAATTCGAAATATCTTGAAGGTAAAAATAAGCCCTAAGAGGCAAACTTGCCAAGCGAATGTGCGCTTATTATATACTCCAGGAAAATTGGGTCGTTCATATCGTACGAAATTCAACTGTTTAACCTCAAAACTTTAATATAATGCACATATAAGAAACTTTAATTTTTTATACAAAAGAGCAATGTAAAAATGACGTATAATAAAATTTACACGTCGGACAGGCAACAACAATCATAAAAACTAAAAAAAAAACAAAAGAATGGTGTATGTATATACATATATATTTTCGAGCGCGCGCGCGCGTTATTTATGAGGTTTTAAAATGATAATGAGTATGCTGTGTGGTCTATCATTTTACGGCACTCGATTATCCGCGTACCAACATGAAAATTATAAAAACGCAACAAACAAAAAAAAACGCATCACTCCATCGTCCATATAATCAATTGTTGGAGGATTTGAAGGTGCGAGATGTTATCGGTTTGCACGTGCAGGACCAGCGGGTGATACCGGCGCGTATTGAAATGAAAAATAAAATAAAAAAATAATACAGCAAACGAGCGCGGAGATGGAAACAACCGGTCTGGGCGCCGTTGAGGCGACATCCGCGGGCGCTCGACGCGCCCTTTTCTCAGCCTCGAGGCGACAGCCAGTAATTGACTTTCAAATGTCCCGGTCAGCTCCGAAAATCTAAGAGAATGATAAAAGTCGTCAATTATATGTTCAAGCTGACCATTTTTTAACCGTTGACAAATCAAATAGGTAAACCGTGTAGGTGCTATATCAGTTTCGCTCAATTTTATTATTATTGTATCTGCTCACTTTGTTTTTCTTCAATTTTCTCTGATAGATATTATTAGATATCTATCTACTATTCGTTTTTATTGTTTCTGATGGTATTGTATGTAAATTCATTTAATCTTAATTTCTCCATGATATATGCGTAACTTGGATTAACCTTTGAATTTGATTTGATTTGAAAAGAAAAACTGTAAAAAATAATTTATGATTTTAATTAAACAAAGAACGATAAGAAATGAGGAAAAAATTCTCAAATGAAACATTTTTTGCGGGAAATTATTATTTTTTTGTGTCTCTTATAAGCAAATCACGTTCTACATACAAGATTAGTGCATCCCCGGGAAAGGTTTAAGTTAACTAAAATCTGTCAATAACTAAAATAAAAACATTTTTAAACATTTATTTTTTTATATATATTCTTTTTTAATTCTACTAGCTTTTAGATGCTAGGGACACTGTGAACTTTATTTATTTTGTAAATAATAAAATTCAAATGAAATATTGTAAACTTACTAAGAGTTTTCTTTTTAATTTAATTAGTTTTATAATTTTCTCTTATTCAAATTAAAATTTTATTCTTTTTTTTTTTAATTTAAATATAGTAAATTAGTAAAGTATATAAAGTTCCATATATGCTCTTATTTTTCTAGTAGGAATTTGTTTGCAGCTTGAAACTTTGCTGTTCTATTTATTTTTAATTATATTTTTTTACCCTAGGAAACCTGAAATATCTATTTTTCGTCTTAAAAATGTTAATACTGTAAGAGTGATTGTGAAAGAGACGGCGAGCACCGAAAGAAGACAAAAGAATGCGCACAGCGCAGAAAATTATGAATTCAGTCGTTTCGGCAAAATAAATATTAGCTTTCTCTCAAGTATAATATACATACACAGAGTATCTCTAATTTAGGTTTTCAATTAGCTTACACAAATATTATAATGTTGGTACGAATGCCAGACGAAGACGGAAAAAGAACGTTTTTACATTTTCATCGGGAGCGCTTTTTTGCTGTTCGTACTTGTCGGAAGTCGAGTGGAAATGAACGACGACATGCTGACGATGAGTGAAGCGACTAATTTCTCCAAATGTTGTTTTAGTTTCCATTACATATTACGTACGTCTGCATATTTTTTATTGCTTCAACTCCAGACGCAGATGAAAATTAAACATTGCGCTTGCTGCAAATAACATTCGATTAATCGCAGCTTTTCACTAAATAATCCCCATAGCCTATGATTATTTCAACATCTAATTATTGCGAGCGAAATAAAAATGACTTAGAGCGATATTTTTTAAAATACATATTTATAATATTGTTGAAAAACAAATGAATTCTAATTATATACAGACACATTTATAATGCGAAATATGAATTGAGGAAAGATGATAATTTAAAAGAGATTTGCATCTATATACGAAACGCACACGCGCGCTCAAACATACCTTGGAGCGGTCGCGAGAAAAAATACGGCCCGCAAAAAATACACTACAACGCGAAATGACAACAGATTTATAATTACTGCGTTTTTGCATTTAAGATATTTATTCCTGGAATAAATTAAATTTATAATTTCAACGTACGCAAGTATAATATTTGAAAACACTTGCAATTTTGCGATTCGGTATTTGTTAAACTTTATTATACCAATTAAATTATTCTAGAAATGTTAATAAAGCTATACCTATTTTAAAGTTTTGAACTAATTTAATATTTCATGCTTTTAATTCTTTCATTGGTAAGACCTTCTCAACTGTCTACTGACTAATGACTATTTTAAGGAAATTTAATGCCAAAGTTTTATGAAAATGCCCTTACATATGCTCCAATATTACCACATACTTGTCTGTTAGCCTGTCACTTTGTGTGTTCGAATGGAATTTTCTATCAATTTTAAACAGGATTTCTAAACAGCTAGAGCTTTAAAATTTTTACAGTAGCTCAGAATTTGATCACAATACATTTTTGAGATATGAACTCAGAACTAAATAGCGTACTACTATTAATATTCCCAAATCAATTTACAAAGTGACATCTACGTTGAATAGAGTTATTAAACTTCTCAAAGTGACAGTTGATGCTTGCCGAGGTGACGGTTGATATGGTTGTCAAAGTTGCAAATAACCATAAAAGCATTGCACATTATGGGATGGATTCCGATGTCATACATTTGGAGCATATGTATGCACATGTCCATGCAAATATCTCTATACAAGTGTATACGTACTTATGCGCCAAATGTAGTCATCTGAACTCATCCAATATGAAAATTACTATTTCTTTATATAATTTTGTCTAAGGTGTTAGAAAAAATATCAACAAACGTTTATATGCAAGTATATACGTAGCAATACTTTCATGACTTGGAAGTATAGCATCATCTGAGAAATTAAAACTCAACAACCGTGGCCAGCTTAAATTTATCAAAAATTGAAGAACTGGAATTATATCAGATTTTGTTAAAAATAGAGCAGATATAAATGATTAAATTGTCACCAGTATTTTAAGTATGTTTTGACATTTTTTACAATTAAGCTGCCAACATGATTTGAGTTTTTAAAAACTTACCTATTTCATTGCAATTAGCAAAAATCATTTTGCAACTTGCTTTATTTTAAGAGTTTTACGATATCTAAGGGATTTCAGTTCCCATTTCTAAAATGTCCCTAAAAATTTGTTGGAACAGCGTTTCAGAATTTTTCATCCTGTGCATAGACGATATTATTTGTGTCCCAGGTAGATATTAAACAAGACCTTGCTGACAAGACAAAAAGTAATTAAGAATTACTTCCTTCCCCGTATTTTATTTTCTATATATATATATATATATGTAGAAAAACCTTTTTCATTACTATCTATAAAATAGCTTTAACAATGTTTTTTATCCTCTTTCGATAGGAACCGAAATATCAAAATGCAATTGCAGCCGTTTCTGCATCGCACTCCGAACGCATAAAAAGGAAATAACATAAACCGAAAACAAAAACGAGCCGGTTGGGTGACGCGACCATTATTGAAAATCCAGTATTTCAACCTTGAGTCCCATATTGCGCCCGGGGCGATTAGAGCCGCAAGCGTTCAGGTGTACACATCATCATAAAAATGCACAAAGGCACCAAACACAAATCGTAAAATCGTTTCGAGCCATTTTCGTCGTGCGTTTCGTTCGCTCGCCGGTTGTTTCATTTTTCGGCTCCACAAACAAAACTACAATTGTAAATTAAATATGTAAATGCGATGCACCGACGGAATAATGGCTACATACGTTTGTGTTTTGTTATTTTATAATTTGTCACATTCTGTTTGGATATGGATCGCCTTTTTTATGTTTCGACCACCGCACCGCTGCAGTATGAAAATTATAATTTAGTTTATGTGTGCATATTGTTGATTTTGACTACGGCATGTTTAATTCATTCAAAGGAAATTATTAATTGTGCGGAAAATTAAGCAGCGATTCAAAAATTTTGCAAAAAGAATTAATCGATTGGAAGAGTTTAAAGCGTTTATGTTTTTTATAGTAACAAGTTTTAATTTACTTTTAATAAATTTCAATTATTTTTCATATTGTTAAAATTATTATTGGTGTGTTAATGAAATGAAAATAAACTTTTTTTAGCTAATTCATTTCTACAATGTATGAATAGCCATGCACAATTACATACCATTTATACCATAAAATTGAATATTTTGGTTCTGCTTTCCAACATTATTCAGGTATTTACAAAGATTTAATATCTTGAAGGAACAAAGTGAATCGACAGACTCCACCTAAACTATTAGAAATTTTGAATTTGCTTAATTAATTGAATTGCTCAAAGAATTAAGTTTAAAACATTAAAAATAGTATTAGGGGAGTTAATTTGTTAATAGAGTTTTTCTATCTGGCACAAAAGTTTCCAAAAGCAATCAAATTCTAAGAATATTCAAAAATGTTGTAGGGAAATTGTTTAGACTATTAATTTTTTAATTGCATTACATTTTTTAAAATCGCAGAAGGAAAATATAAATGCTCAAATGTTTTTACAAAGTGTTGACGTTTCGGCTGAAAGCTATTGCTTTTATTGCGTCGTAATTGTGGCCATCGTCAGGACTACAAAAGAATAAAAAATTCTTGCGAACAGAATTATATTACCAATTAGAAGGAAAGGGTAAATTTTTTATTTAACTTCAGATTTATTTATTTAGATACCTTTTTATAACGATATGGATATAAAGAAACAGCCCTAAGAAGGAAAGGATATGCATAGGTTACAAATATTAATAATTAAACATCGCTCTGAAATAAAGGGACCACACAAGCAACGCGCACAAAAACAATTTGAAAGAGCGAAAAAGTTTCATATGTAAATTTATGCCATCGTGGTGGTGCATATATATGTACAACGACGCCTAACACAAATACGAATTGAAACTTGTCGAATTTTTATTGCAAACAGTGTGGCCACCTGTTGATTCACAATCTTGAAACAAAAATATTTTGATGTGGTTTGAAATGTGCAGGCGAGGCGAAACACATAAAAATACTCTCGCGCGCAAATGCGATCGTTTTTGTTTTTCAAGACTTTATAGTATTGAAATTCGCTTATTATTCAAATCGGTTTTTAGCGTTTCCGAGCTTGGAATTGTGGCAAACAACGTATCATTTTTCAGCAAATGGATGATAGCGTTTTCTTACGGTGCTTTACAAAATTGCAGTGTATTATTTGATTTTAGAAAATCACACGATTAGAGCGTTTTTGTTCTCTCTCTCTCTCGCATTTGAAATTTTATTGCCGTTAACGACGAAAAAACATGCGTGTGTAATTTTACAAACGCTGATACCTATGGGAAAATTTCATCTAACACTAATAAAAATTAATCGATCGATTTTTTCTTCGCTTACGGCTTTGAAGCAATTGAATGTTGGGCCGTTTAATTTCAATAATATAATTGATACGGTTTTAACTGTAGCCTAATATAATCTAATTGATATAGCGTAAAAAAGCGGTTCATGGTGGAATTGCTTGAAAATTTAGGCTGTGATTAATATACAGTTTATAGCGAAAATCACCGGATTTGTATAAAACTCACGATTTTCTTATTGATATTTTTTATTTATATATTAAATTCTGCAGTTTTACATGTTTTTCTCTAATAAATTGAAGCTCAAGTACGAAATGTCTATAAGTAACAAAATTTGAATTCAAATTTGGAAGCACTTCTAATAAAATTTAAAATATTTAGAAATATGTTATTGTAAAAATACTACATTTGTAACAAAAATGCATTTATTTTATTTTGCTATTATGTCGTTGCTCCGCAAATGAATTATGATACGGATTAAATAAAAATTGGATTACAATTTTGGAAAAGTGGTCCTATTTTGACCAAATCTCCTTGTTCAACTTATCCAAGCTATATATCTTGCAATTAGAGTTATTTAGACAAAGTCAGTAAATTTTTCTACGTTGGAATTTATAGGTATAGGATGTGAGACTTTTATGGACTATTACAATAATCGATTTAACATATCGGAATCAAAAATGTTGACAAAAATATGCAAACAACTTGCAAGAACAAAAAACATTTGAAAACTAATTTTCAAGGGCTGCGTTTGAAATGCTAGCGTCTCTATTAGTTAATTTAGAAAATATATATATATTTTTAAATGTCACCATGTAGCTTTAATTCACTAATTAAAATGTTCTGCAATGCTAAAGTCTTGTTTGTTTGCGAAAAAATCCGCTGTCTTAATTATACAAATGCAAGTGCAGATTTGCTCATGCAAGCACTACCTCAACTTCATTTTACTTTTATTTGTTTTAAAGTCATCTAGGAAATTCAGGCAGAATATTTTTACCTATTTCTCAACTTTCTTAACAGTTGAGTAATTGTTAACTTTTCGTAGCTATTTGTGTAGATTGCATTCTAGCGGAGAAATGGTCATCAATTATGATACAATCTAAGCTCAAAATGTGAATCATAATACGATTTCGTCATTACATAAAGCAAACGCCCAAAGACAGCCAAAAGCTAACGAAAAAACAAGAGTGTAAAAATAAACGAACATTACAAAATTGGCATTATTGTAAGGCATATGGTCGCCGAGAGGCTTTTGTAATGTATCATAGGTAAAGCGCGCGCGAACGTGCGCCTACGAAATAATGAACGTATTGGTTCATATTGTAACGTGGCGGGCGCGGCGATTTCTGTATGTACATACAACGTACAACGTGTGGGATTTTTGTGGCCGGGAGCGATGGGCCGGGGTCGCGTTCACATAGTGCGGGTGGATGTATACGATGAGGTTGTGCAAGTTTTCGAAAAAGCAGCCCACTTTTCTTAGTGACTCATTCAAAGACTGTCGCAACGAGCGAAAAGCGCAGGCTGTAAATGGCGTTGAATGCGCCAACCAGACCGTACATATCTCACACACACACACAGCCTACATGCATTTTTTATCGGTTCGAATGTTGAATTTTGTTGCCGGCCGCATAATGCGAAATTATTTTTTATAGAAATTATATTAAATAAATAAACCGCATTCGCATTGGCAATTAATCTGGCCACATGTTTACCTTTTATGAGCTGAATATATTGTATGATATCGCCTTCAAGCGCTGCCGACAGCGATATTATGTCACAGCAGTCATTATTCGACACACCAATCGATATTCGTTACCTACACTATAATATAGTGGATATTTCTAAATTGGTATATCCGCACAAATCCGTACAACTATTTTTACTCATTGACTAATGTATAAATAGATAAAATACTAACATATAGCTTAAAATCTAACTAAATTATATAAATATTTTATACAAGAAAAGTTTTGGAATCACTACAATTTTTTTAGTATTATTTTTGTATTTAGTGAGATCCTTAAAGATTTACAAATTAGAGGTAATTATTTGGACATTTATTTGTGCCTGTATGTTTTTAACTACTTTTTGCTAATTTAAATTAAATTCGAAAATTGTGAAGTTTATATCATGATATCATGAAAGCGCCAACTTTAAAGTTTCTTGTCGTAGCGATTTATTTTTGGTTTAAACAATTCCAGTGCCAATAGGAAAAATAATAAAAATTTTCGCTTTAAACTTTTAGCTTTTTGAAAAATGTTAATCGTTAATATTTAAATATATTTTATCTAATTTCGAATTGTTTTCTACAATACCCAAGTAGAAAATGAATTTGAAACCTTAAGGCCAGAACAAAAACCAACCCTTAGACATCCAGGTAAATATCCCATCTATTTGCCTTTGATAATGTGGATCTTGTTTCTATTTTTCTATCCAACTATACCAAAATTTTTAATTGAATTTTATTTCTTAAAAAAAAACAGAACTTTTTCTAACTTGATTAAGAAGGCAATGAAGATTGTGAAATAACTGCGATATGAATTGGAATTTGAAATATATTGGTACAAATATTAAAAACAAATTTGATAATTTATAATTGTATTAAATAAATAAAATTAGCCATACTTTACTTAAAAGAGATTATATGGTACATTCCTCTCTAACATTTTTGTAATTTTTATTAATTGTTTTATTGAAAGTTCTAGATTGATACTTTTATGCATAATGTAAATAAAAGTGTAATTTTTGAGTTAATTTCCATGTTTTATTTTTTATAAGCTTTCCTACTCTATTGTCTGCTATTACAGCATTGAACTAAAAAGCTAAAAAACACAACATGTAAAAAAGTTAGAAATTATCATTAATGCTTTTATTTGATTTTTTATGAAACAAAGCTTTTGTTGACATAAATAATAGTACCTACTTCTATTTTTTTAATTAAAAATTATGACCATTCCCCATTACATACAATGTGAATTTATTTTAATTTAATTCAGATATTCGCAGTTCGCTTGAAAGCTACAACACTAAATAAATTTCATTTTTTTACAGAAAAAAAATTGATATCGGACGAAATGAATTGGATAAAGAACCAAAAGACTTGACTAATCGTACAATGTTCTCGACCACACAAATTAAAATGAGGTGAGTTTACCAAAATACTATATAGTTAATTAAGCGGACTGTGAATACACTAACCGTAACGCTGTCCTGTTCTTAGCAAATAGATAGCGTAATAAGTAATAATTATTGGCGACTTTACAAATATGGTTATTAATAAAGTGTAGGCCAGAAAGTGCATTACCATAATAGCGTGTTAAGCATCGCTTCAAGGTGAATTTGCATATATGTTTACATTTAAACTACACTGTAATTGACATCGTTTCAAAACAATAACATACACACACACACATGCACATGCAGAGGAAAGCACACACATACATTACAGATTCAATTGTTTAATTGACAAGTTAGAAATTAATTTGTATGTATATCTGCATCCAATTTAAATGAATGACATTAAAAACTTATGCTTAATATGTGCATATAAATATTAATGCTAATGTTAAATTCATTAAAATGTGCACCATTTGTTTTATTTTTTATTTTATTGCTTTTTTAAATGTTTTATTATAATTTATAGGTAATCAAATTAATTGACATACTAATCTGTGATTGTGATATCTTTTTGCAATAGTTCTTTGATGCCCTTGTATTTTTTTACATGTTTCATAAAATTATAAAAGAAATAATAAACGGGAATTTGGTAAAAGGGAATTCCACAAGTCTAGCTAGAGGTTTTCAGACTGTCTATGCGAGTAAAAATATACTAGTGTTCATTTTTCAGTTTTTGGAAGAACAGGGTTATTTAATCAAATGAAAAAAGTCAATATGGATTCTAGATTGGTTTTGTATATAATTTTAAACTCAATTAATACATGAAAAGAGACAAAATTTGAAGAATTATTCAGATTGTCTCAGCGAAACGAAACAACTATCTTTCAAAACCTGTATGGAAAATGTGTCATCGCAATTGTTATTTTATTATTGTGGGTTTGCAGAAGGTGATACAATAATAACATGGTATGAAAAAGGTAGGAGAAGATATACATATACATAAGAACAATGTTATAAAAATGGATAGTTCCAAATACTTGAGGGAGTTGTTCTTAATATTTTATTAAATTTATAAAAACACATGTAATTTTTCCAATTGCAATGCAACGTTTTCATTGGGAAGGACAAATTCTAAACCATCGCATGGTTATATAACCTTTTTAATATAATTACCACCTTTTCATTGAATAAAAAATTTAAACTAATGATTGCTGTTTTGATTTAATCCGAAGGTTGATTTCAAAAAAAAGAAGAAAGTTTTATGTAATATAACAATATCTATTAAAATGAGGAAAGAACTTTTCAGAATTTTCAATTAGGGGAAAGTTGGATAATGGCGACCGGCGGGTAATGCCGCAACCTGGTATATCTTAAAAATTATTAGATGTAGAGATCAGAAAAAACGCATCAGTAACCTTGCAAACATTGTGTAAGCTAACCTAATGCAAAATGACTACATTTTCAACACATAAATTAGCACCCCTTGCATATAATATTTCGTCTTTTCTATTGTAACTGAAATGCGCATCAAAATTGAAGCCAAATTATTTCTATACATAATAACTATTTCTGGATCTGATAATATATATACAAAGAGGCATTCTGCTCTGCATTGCTGAATATTTTAAGATATAATTTGCACTAGATTGCCCTTTACATCTTCTTGGAATAAAATTTGTCCAACGGGGTAAAGACGTTCCTAGCTTAATTTGATATGAATTAGAAAAAGGCAACGAATGATGGTTGAGATGTGAATTATGTTCGGGATGGTCCATACGGAATGCAGTTTACAGGAAATCCCTGATAATTACAAATGCGATTTTTGTATATTTAACGACGAGTTTACAATATGTATCATTATACCTATTTTTTGTTAGAGCGTAATTACCCTACCAGCTTCGCCATTACCCCTTCTTGCTTTTTGCGCTTATTTCTATATTTAAAAATAATTTACATCAATTTGGAAATTGTTTCTATTCATTTAGATAGTACATATATTAGTTGCAATTTATTCGTTATTTGTTATTTAAGAACGATATCCAATTATTGTTAGGGGTGCGGAATTCTCTCACTCTATTCAACTTGTTTTATTATTAGTAAAAAAATATGCTTAGATATTGACTACTGGTATTATACATTCCACTTTAATATTGTGTATAAACAAAAAATAACGATATAAGATTTATTTTAATCTTACATAGTGCAGTTTTAAATATTCAGTAGGTATGTATCTACCAAATCGAATTCTTTGCTTTTTGTAGTTTTAGTCAACGTTAACACAATTAAATTTTGTTGTGAATATTATTAAAACAATAATCTAAAGTTGTGAATGTAAAAAAGATGTGAAATTTATTTATTGCTCTCTCCGCATTTTACGAGATTAAACCACATGTTTTAACCATCGTAAAAAGCGAAAATAGTAGGTGCAAATTATATAGATAAATATAGCAATAAAATATATAAAATTTGATACATACACGTATATGTGCTGGATATTTTTTCAACAAATGTTTGTGAATCAGAAGCGGAGCTTGCTCAATGTTTAATTGATCACATAAATTGTTTATTACTAAAATAATTCCTTTAACTTTTTTAACTGAGTTAGATCATCACGTTAACGCCTGAATTATGAAAGATGTAGCTAATGATATGGTTGCCAAAATGTTTACTTACTGATGTGAGAAGATTAGTATGCATTATTTATTACAGTATAATTATGAATTTACAATATTATTTTATAAATTATGCTTCTAAATTATTAAAAAATAACAGTATGGATCATTAGATAATTTATTAGCGAATTAATTAATTTAAATCATTAATAATATTATTACGAGTTTATAAATCGTCTAGCGGTAGTAAGTTCTGAATTTATTTTTGTAGACTGATGTCGCCTAGTAGTTCGCCAGCCACTTCGCCAACCATGTCGAATTCCTCATCGCCGACACCACCATCCGCTAATAATTATATTAAAATGAGTGGTATTCCTTGTGTGGCACGCGCCACTCGTTACCAGGCGCCGGTACACATCGACGTTGGCGGTACCATCTACACATCATCTCTGGAAACCCTAACAAAGTAAGTATCTAAAATTATATCAATGTGTAAAAATCACATCGTTCGATTACATAATTTTGGCCTTATGAAAGACTAAAAACTTTGAAGTTGCTAGCAATTTTTTAAGGTTGAATGTCCCGCACCCTATATGACAATAGAGACAGATTGCAATAATACATTTATATGCTAATGAATACATTATAATTTAAAACTGGAGGAGTCCTCGTTTATCCAGCTAAAAACGTGAACCGGAAGTGGTTGCTGGCACTTCGTGAATCTTTCTGACCAATGGCCGTTGAAATGGTTTAGAATAATTTTAATAATTTTTTAACTTTATTTGTCTTGTAAATATAAACTTCTTATCTAATTCAAAATTTATTTATGTTTATTTTAATATCTAGATCCGCAATGGGCAGCTTCCAGCAGACAGGCCATTTTTGGCTCTCTAAAATCTTGCATCCGCCCCTTCTAATAAAACTGCTTTGCATTTAACTAACAAATTTTAGTCGATCTTTGCGTGTTTTTATGTGAATTCTATAATTGGTGCATTTGTCAATAACGTTTCGAGAAATATTAAAAATCATTTTGATAAAAAAGCTAAGAATACATAAAAATGAAAAACTTTTACAAAAGTTTCCAAGAAATATGCAAAATTGGACATTTCTTTTTAGAGTTTCTGTGTGATTTTAGTGCGTTTTTTATAAATATGTCCGAAATTTGTGCATTGTTTAACAAAATTTTGGTTCGCAACTAAATTAACATCCTCACGTTGGCCCGTAATATCAAAAAGGTTGCCCACCCCTGATGTAGATTTGTTTTTTTTTCAATAGCAAACGAACCATTTATTACAGAGGAGTGTTTTATACTTCTTATTGTTTAAAATCTTATTTATCAAATAATGTCAAACTTTAAATGTTTAAATTTAAAATAAAACCTATATACTTCAATATATCGATAAATTTCCATATTGAGTTCGGTATTCATATAATTAATTTGTGAACAAATCATAATAAATGTGCAAGTATGGAATTTGTCAAAAAAAAGGTTCACATTTTTGTAGAATTTCTAGTATCTATTTAAAAAAGAATTACTTAGTTAATTATCTATTGCTATTTAAAAATTGAAAATTACATTTTTACGTCACGTATTTATTATATTAAAATTATAGGTCACGTTGCGTGTAAAAATTGTGTGAAATATTCTGTTCCAAGCACTAATTTGAATCTATTTTAATAGGACGGTTTATTTACTAATATTTTTAAACTACGCAAATATTGAAGCATTCTGTGACGCTTTCAGATTTTTTGGTACATTAAAATGCATTTATTTTTAAAAGTGTTTTTGCTATTTTATTTTACAAAATTAAGAAAATATTTACTAAAACAGTTGCTATAACAAGTACTCCTATAATTTGTTAAACCATATTTATTATTTTAGCTATATTAAAATTGTATGTTACATTGCGGGCAAAGCTTGTCTGAAATATTTTGTTTCAGTCAGTAATTTAAATCTATGTAAATATTAAAGCATTCTGCAACGCTTTCTGATTTTTTGATGCATTAAAATGCATTTATTTATGAACGCGTTTTGTGCGACAAGTTTTCGCTATTTTGTTTTACGAAATTAAGAAAATATTTACTGTAGCAGTTGCTATAAAAAGTTAAATTTGTTGCAACTATTTTATGTTGTTTTCCTAATTGATTGCGTATAAATTCTCTCAAAATTTAAGAAAAATATTAATACCTAATAAAAGAAATAATTAAAATTTGATATGAAGAAAAAATAATTGTGAGCTAAATTTATTACGTTGAGTATAAAAAAGGGAATTGGCTTATAAATAAAGTGATTAATTTTTCAATTCCTACCAACCAACTACATGTTCGCGTACGTTTTTAAGGTTATAAATTAGATTTATTCAAAAGTGTGTAATTTGTGGACGCGTTGCAATGGAAACCAGTTTTACCACACACAAGACGCAAGAACGGCCCCTTCCACACACATCTCGTTTGTTGCTTACGCTTTAAAACAAATAGTAATTAATTATTTTATTGAATGATTGCTGGAGGCGCCGCGCGCGCGCCAAGTCGCCACCCCCTACCATCGCCTGCTCGCGCCTACGTGGTCGGGGATGATGCGGCTGTGGCCGGCGTGACCACCAGAGGGTCCGAACCACGGGCATGGGAACGCAACCTCCCACATGCCACAAAATCGCACCATCTTCGCTCGAATGCCTCACTTCTATACGTAATAAATCTCATTAAATCGCAGCGCCAAACAAACGAAACGAGATGAACGAGTGGAGAGAAGAAAAAAGGAGAACTGTAAATGCGTTCTCGATCGACACAATAATATGGTATTAAAAGTGTTTACAATATCAAATATCTTAATCGGCGCTGTAATAAATCACGAACGCTATGCACGTAATCTAACCTACAATACAGCGTGGATACTTAACATCATATAGGCAACACAATTAACATCTACAATGCCGTTTCTGATCACGATAACCACTCCTATTAGAGAAAATTAATAAAATTTATGAAATTTGCAATATATGGTAAGTTTGTTCTGCTGAAAGCGTTTACCACCCAACCTCTTAGACAAAACAAAGGTAGAATTTATTTTATATTAAACACACAAAATTAAGATGCAAAAAATATTACAATGTTTACGCTTTTAATTTACTTCCTAAATTGAATTTGACCAATGCCTAATTTCAGAACATTCAATTAATTAATTAATTAATAATTATATTTAATTAATGATCTGCTATTTATCCGCGTATCGGTGTAGATTGTCAAATGGTTAGGTATCAAAAAGCTTATTAATCGTAAAAACCAAAACTATACAAAACAATAGTGTGTTAATTAATTAATTATTAATTAATAATTATATTAGATTAATGACCTACTATTTATTCGCGCTATAGTATCGGCGCAGATTGTCAAACGCTTATGTATAATGTATCAAAATTGTTTTAAACAAGTATTTTTGGCAACGATATCTAGCTTATTTGATGCACTAAAACAACCAAATTTTGTATGCATAAAGTAAAAGAGTTGTAATTGTAGAATTTTTTTGAAATTCTGGGTATTTGTCCGAAAAATATTTCTTTTTTTGAATGACGTCAATATGTTTTACAAAACGGTTGTAATCGTTGCCAACAAATAACATTGTTTCTAATGGGAGTACGAACGCAGTCAATCCTAGGTGGAGCCCCCTTAACAAAAAGCTTCTTAATTATGAAAACTGAAACTATACAAATCAACAGTGTTTTTTTGTTAAAGGAAGAATAACGCAAAGTTATAAAACATACTAGGTGCACAAGGCATATATGTAAGTATAGGGAACGATTCTGCTCTTTATTTAAAATGAAAAGTACTTGATTATATTAATCAAACGATATTTCATACGCGACATGCACAGACACTTCGAAATTTAAACCGGGCCGATCAAAAAAGCTTCGTCTCGAGAAGGTATGACATCGCTTTATCGCACTACTTGCTCTCACACTAACGATAATTGTCGTTTTACGAAACCATTTAAACGTTTTTAGGATTTATTCAATAAAATGTTTGCATTTTGGAATCATGTTGAGACAACTGCCATGAAACTTTTATTAGTAATTAAAAATACTGAGAAACTTAGTATTGAGAATTGTCTTCCCACTACATTGTTATCGCCCAGCTTGCTTCTATTTGTCGTCATAAACTTTTCTAGCAACGCATTTTTGTAATGTAGTGTACCTACTCTTGATTGTCCGTGTGTGGATTATCCTGATTGCAAATTATCCTTGTTCAATTGAGGCTTCTCCAGTGTTTTTCATTCTTTTCTTTATTGAATTTTAGTGTTTTTTTCACTGAATTTTGCTCCTTTTCAATGAATTTTAATGTTTTTTGGCTAAATTTTACTCTTTTTCAATAAATTTTAGTGTTTTTTACTGAATTTTATTCTTTTTCAATGAATGTTAGTGTTTTTTCAATGAATTTCAGTGTTTTTTTCACTCTTTTTCAATGGAGATTTCCTGTGATCTATCGCTTATTTTATATCGCCTTAATATAAACGTTTCATATTCATATTCACTTCAATAAGTAATGTTTAAAAGCCATGTATTTACGATTTTAGATTTACAATTTATGCAAACATCTAACGCAAATTAAAATATTCAAGCAAATTCATAGAAACTTATAATTTGGCAACTTTGGGGCATTCTGTATACATTTACCTTTGCTTATTTAAATAACGTCGGATAAAACGTGCTCGCGCACTAGCTTGAAGCAAGCTGTGACCATTTTCCCATATATTCTACCTTCGAGCATCGATTCCGTATAATAATCTTAGCGAACAAGTGCGCTAAAACGAAACGTTTACAAAAAAGCGTTGAATAAATGAAAATCGTCGAGTAGTTTAGATGTGGATGTAAAGAGTTAGGGGTACTATTACTGATAAAACGCTGATTTTAGTATACAACGCACGCTACAACATCCCCCCAAGCACTAAGATTACCGTGCACTAGTTTGATGCGCATGTAACCTTACATATACGCCGTGTGTATTGTAAGTGGCCTATATTAGCTTCGTATGTTTTACGTTTATCGCTTTCCAGTTGCATTCATGGCGTTTTTGTTGCATTGCAGATATCCGGAATCGACGCTAGCGAAACTTTTCAATGGTACCATTCCAATTGTTTTGGACTCGCTGAAGCAGCACTACTTTATTGATAGGGATGGCGGAATGTTTAGGCATATATTGAATTTTATGAGAAACTCACGATTGCTGATTCCGGAAAACTTTAACGATTTGGACCTGTTGTTGGAGGAGGCGCGATACTTTGATATTGCACGTGAGTATGAGCAACAAATCAATAATCAAATAATCGATTTCACTTCACTTCACCACAAAAAAAACAAGAATTATTTTCATATTTGGTAATAGCTTAACAAATTTTGAATTACAAATTAATACCCAATTTTCAGCCCTGTTAAACAAATTGAACTTTTTAAATATATAAATCTTTTTTTACCTTAATTTTGACCGTAATTATGATCTGTACTTTAGAAGTTTTAATAGAAATTTATTTTATAACATAATTAGCTTATGATCTTAGATAGCGCAATTAAAAACTTGTTTAAATACCTCAATTTGATTAATTATTTATTAATAATTTTGAATTCATAGCTGTTTACATTAAATACTCATTTACAGCGATGATTCGTCAGTTGGAACAGCTGAAAAAGGAAAAAATCAAAAACGGCGCAATGGTGACGACCACGTCGTCAACCAAATCGCTACTCGGCGGTGGACGACCATCTTCCTGCAACGATACAGCTCGCACCAATGGTCCCGCCGACCTCTACGAGTGCGTTGCGCTGAACGTGAGTCCAGATCTCGGCGAGCGCATCATGCTCTCCGGCGATCGCACCGTCCTCGACGAGGTCTTTCCGGAGACGAATCAGGCGCTGATGGATGCGCGCAGCGGCGTCGCCTGGAATCAGCAGGACGTGCACCACGTTATCCGATTCCCGCTTAACGGTTACTGCAAGCTGAATTCGATGCAAGCGATTACACGATTGCTCAACGCCGGCTTTCGAATAGCGGCAAGCAATGGTGGCGGTGTGGAGGGACAGCAATTCTCTGAGTACTTGTTTATACGGAAAACATATCCTGGTTGATAGTTTAATAATTTTAAGTTAACTATCCAGACAATCATTTGTTTAATTTGATAGGTCGAGCGTCAAAAATGAATTTACCAATTTGTTGTTAAGAAACGTATGTTTGTTTCGTTATCTTGGTATTACTTTTTAGTACATACAATGTTGTATATAAAAATTGACAAATAGCTGATTTAATCAATTTGCAGTCGAATTTTTACAGAATGTTGAATAAGTTTTAATAATTCTGGATTAAAAAGTATTTCAATTTTATAAGCCATAAAAGTATAATGAGCTTAACAAGCGAAACGAAGGATTAAAGTAAATAATTTGAAAAGAACAGAACGATCAATGAAATAAATTGCATTTAATAAAAGTTAAAATTGAAGAAATAACTACCCAAAACGATTATCTTGAAAAATGATACTTTTGTGACAGCTATTCACTTTTTTCTTTAATGCCCACCCAAGTTTTATTAAACTTTCACTCTTTTAGTTTGTACTTGAAAATCGGTCAAAAAATATATAAAATGTTTCTTGAATATCCTCATCATTGCGCAGTATTTTATATTTAGAAGGAAATAAGTAAATTATCAACATTCTGTAAATATAAACTACAATATAGCAATTTAATTAAATATTTTTGACAATGAGACGAAAATATTTATAAAATTTTACTTGAATTAAAATAAAAAATATCCTCATGATTGCGCAGTATTTGGAAATAAATAAATCATCAACATTCTGTAAATATAAACTGCAATACAGCACTTTAATTAAATATTTCTGACAAAAAATTTGATATTGATTTATTTTCGTATGTAATGCAAATGTTTTATGTTAAATTGTTAAAAATGTTGAATTTTTATTTTACGCCAATGTACCACTAGGACCGAAAAGAACAATGAATTTATATTATATATTGTAAATATGATATGGTATGAAGCTAAAATATCGAGAGAGAAGTTAATGTAAATTTTACACTTATGTGCAACGTTGATCTCAAATTGTTGAAATGAATATGGGAATAATGCCATCATTCGAAATGAATTTTAAAACGGTCAACATATATTGTATTATTAAAATTTATCAATTAATTAAATTAATAATTATTATGCCAACATATAATGATTTTCAAATTTCCACTTTATTATTATATATTGTAAATATTATTATAATTTTTATCATTATTACCTACTATTATTATTAAAAATGCTTTTTGGAACGAATCTCACTCTTGTACTTTTTGATTTTTCACGATTAGAAATATTGCACTCTACTAGATAATGTAAGTATATAATTAATATTTATTGAAAATACGATTTGAATCACGAAACATGTTTTAGGTACGCAAAAAATTTTATCCATTTAGTTTAGGTAAGTTTATTTGAAATATTATTTTTAATTGATTCGATATACCTTTACAAAAGACTTTTAAGTTGAAACTTTCAATGTTTTAAGACAAAAAAGTTTTATCAAGTAAAAATTAATCTTCGGAGTAGAAAAAACTTCATAATTTTCTAAGCTTGAGGTCTGCCAAATTAGTTCAATCAAAATGTTAGCAATTTGTGCTTTTATAGATAAGTAATACAAGTTTATATAAGATTTTACCAATTTTATATCTATTATTAAATAAAGTTTTGAGAAATCAAAGAATTCAAAGTTTTTCTAATTAAACGATAATGATTTTCTTAACAATTGCAATTTTTTCAATTTTTGTTTTATATTTAATTTTATCGCATCATGGTAAGGAATTTATTACATTTCAAGAGCATTATATTTTGAGCAATTAAATCACTGGCAACGTTAAATGCAATTAATGATTTTAATCATTTTTGAGCATCCAACTGAGAAATTTCCATCAATAACCATAGAATCTACGCTCCTAACTCATTTAGAATAAAAATACATTTAGTAGTTATAAATTTTTAAATAAAATAAAATAATCCATTGTGAATTTATAGGTCAGAATGAGTTGTTGTGATGTGGAAACGAGTGGGATTGGTTGAGTAGTATGCCTTCTGGTAACAGCGGCGTCGACTGTGTCTGGCCCGCCGCGGGCATTCATCTCTAGCGCTGGAGGTGTCCCGGCCCGATTGCCGACGGCGCTCGCTGGAGAGTGAGAGAGCCGGAGCGCCAGGCCGCCTTTTAACAACCGAAGGCTATAAGCCCCAATTGGTTCTTTGTAGAGGATATTGAGTTCACTGTTGCCATAGCTACGCTACCTTCGGGCCAGTTTGTCCTACGAGCGCAAATTTTACATACCTCTCCTCTCGCTCAATTACAACGCAACACATACGAGTATAGACTTTACTTTAATACCGTATAGTTTTCGGAAATATTCTACAAAAACAATTATTATTGATTATGATATTGACACTAAACACACATACTTTTCAAATTTATAACTATCTCCAAAGTTATATCATCACAACTATAGTTACCAGTTAGTAGAGTTGCAAAATTTCCGATTTTATTTTCAGTCCACGGAAATGTTAACAGGAAAAGTGAAAAGTTTTATTTTTTGTTCATATTGTTATTAAAATTAATTAACTTTTATTCATAATCTGCCTGTAATATTTTATATATTTTTTTGATATATTCCAAAGTCGGAAAATATAAAATTTTACTTTCTGATTTTGTCAAAGTGATCCGATAATTGTGAAATTTTACATATGTGCCCCCCCCCCTCCTTTAAATTTAAAAAAAGTAAAAATATGCTTCTAATTCATTTCCGACTAAACAGGGGTTGATTCCAAAATCTCAAAACTAGATTCCAATATTTTTAATCAATTATCTACCGAAGAATCTTCAATCTAGTATTTAGAAATAAAAAAACAATTTTTGAATTTATTAATATATTTTATTCACAAATACAATATAAAAATTTCTAAAATGTCTAATTCATTATCAATTTTAATGAAAATCACTAAATTTAAATTTACAATTTTGCTAATAATGTAAGCACTAGTTTGGAGATTGTATATTAAACGAAACTTATTTAAACCTTTGCTTCTTGTTACGCTTTCAAAGTTGCAGAAATAACTACTTGCGATCATCATAAACGCAGCGTATTAGATCAAGAGCAGGAGATGATTTAGGCAAGATTTGAATTCTGTAGTAATAATGTCAAACGCTTGTTAATATAATACATTTTATTAGATAAAACTTTCTAAAATGTCTAATTTATCATTATCAATTTTAATGAAAATCACTAATTTCAAATTAACAATTTTAAAAATGTTTCCAGTTTGGAAATAGTATATTAAAAAATACTATCAGAACCTTTGCTTCTTGTTACGCTTTTAAAGTTGCAGAAATAACTACCCACGATCGTCAGAAATACAAGAGCAGTAGATGATTTAGGCAAGATTTACAACATAACCTTGTTTCGCAAATTGTTTATATAATTTATATTAAACCATCCAAGATATAATAACTTTACCTACCTCTATACAGAGTAAACTCTATTCCATTGTCTTCATAGCGCGATGATTTTGTACGATTGCGAGCTAAAGATAAATATGTGTGTATTTGTAAGTGACTTTGTCGAATGCCGGCGTCTTGCCTTATTTAGCTGTTTTCGGTTATGGATGAACGAAAAATGAAACACGTGAAGAATTCGTGTGCTAGTTTGTGACCTATTGATCTCAGCTTGGAGCGATTGCTGTGTGCTTGGCGCGAACATAGACAAAGAGTCCCGAGTTTGAATCCCGAGGGCCCATCTGCATAGATAATGATGTTACTCGAGGCGGAGTGCCGCCACCACCACCACCACCACTACCACAACAACACAATTTTTTCTCTCTGCCCTCGCGCGCAACATCGTCGAGCTTTTTTTGCTGTTATTGTTGTTGTTGTTGTTGTTTGTTATATGCAATATGGGAAACTTATTTTATCTGCACTACACAGTGTGTACGTATCAAGTATTTATATTTATTTTCCAACTTTTATTATTCGTTTTTCTTTTCAGCTATCATGGCCAACTGTATTCAAAGTTTTAAATTCTAAACATTAACTCTCAACTACAGTGCGACATTATGTAAAGTAAATACGGTATTTTAATAAAATAAAGCATGCTTTAAAAATCAAACAACTTATAATGAAATGACTTAAAATAATAATTAAAACAGAAGTTGGTGGCACAGTTTTTATTAAAACTAGTAAATATTTATTATTCTTAATATTTGCATAATAATATTTGTGTATCTCTTCTCAAAAAATTAGTAAAGTCATGTAATTTTATTATTTTACTAAGATATTATTCTGCTGACTAGCTGAAACCATGTAAAACCATTTCTCCTGCATGCAGTAAAGTCTCACAGTGCACATATTGGTGCGACGGCGCTTGGAAATTGCATATAAATAGAAGCTTATGAGCTTATTTCTTATATAAGCAAGGTTGAGCATAAAAAAGTACATACATATTTATAAAAAACCGAGTAATTTAGTTTATTTTACTTAGCATTAATTTGTTACATATTAAACTATTATATACAATAGTGAAGAATCTGTTGCAAAAAAAGTTTTTTTATAACCATTAGGCATAGAAAATTTTTTAAATTTCCAAAATTGAAGCTTTCTGAATATTTTATTTTTAATAAATTTCCTTACTTGTTCTTATATAGTATATACTACAGTATATTCATAAAAAATATTTCATTATGATTATATCGCACAAATGAGATTTTGCAGATACCCCGTTTTTTCACTAAACATATTAATTTTTGTTATAAAAAACCACCACAATATTTTATAATTTTTGAGAGACGTAAAAACCGACGGACGAGCGCCTAAAATTAGAGGCCCCTTCTTGTTGGAGTTAAAAAATGAAAATGGTTACTTGCTTTCAACATAAATTTGATTTCGTACAGACAAGTTACTTACACATATTGTTATTTTACAAATTATAATAAGCGAATTGCTTGGATTTTTTATGTATTTGATAGAAACACCTTAAAATTTTACCAAATGGTTATAAAAAATTTTCACTTCAAGTGATATGTTATCTGAAATACATTAATGAATTTGCTATATTGCATTTTATATACAAGTAACTATACAGTGGTATATTGAGATACAAGTTTAATTCGTTTCATGAACGGCCTCCTAACTTAATTCAGCTCACATCTCAAATGTTGAACATACAGCCGGGAAAGTTCTCGTATTACAGTCCATATCTCAGAATTAGAATTTAACTCGGTTCTCAATGAGAATATTAGCTGCAGTCGCAGCTCGTATGTTGAGCCACTCGTATCTTTAAAAATGTTACCATTTTATACCTCAGTGTTTGTGTTTGCATTGTCCAGTAATAATCTCCACCACAAAAATGCCCGTTGCTAGAATATATCCACATATTGTAACAAACAGCGCACCCTGCAAGTGTTGCAAATTTAATAAATTGGCACCACTAGCTGTCTTGTCGCTCTTCTTTCGCTTCAGTACAGCATACTTGGGCCGTTGTAACTCCTTCAACATTATAAACAGCTCTTGCAATCTATCCTTAAACGGCGATTTGATCGGAAATGAGAAGACAGCATGTCCTGGCATTATATGCTCATCCACCATGTGGTAGATATACCTATTTAACTCATTCTTGCGATTAAGAAATGGTTCGAAGAAAGAGTATGTGTTGACATAACCACATTCCTTATCGAAGTGTGACACTTTACGATATAGTTCACTACGCGTCGTTCGTCTAAAACGCAAATCAAGCGTTTCTAGCTCCTTGAGCAGCACTTCAAACATACTATGTGTAGTCCATAATTTTAAATTACTATTTTGTAGGCTTTTAATGGTGTGGATGTCATCTGTATACTTGGGGGTTGTTAACGTGCTAGTCAAGGAACTTTGAAACGCTGTGGGAAGTACCAGCAGAAACATCAGCCATAACACAAAGAACATTCTTAAACTGTGCAAATATTTTCGGTAGAATTTCGACACAACTATCAACAGGCGTATCATTACACATATTAAAATCAAGCATATCCAGGAGTACATATCGAAGCTGTAGAATAAATACTTATACTGCGGAATTTGCATACTACTTGGAACTATAACCACTACATCTTCCATATTAATCGGATATGAAAACGTCACCGATTTTGTAAATGTACGCGGCGAGATGATGAAGCGGTTAACAGAAAAATGTCCTGTATTGTTAATTAAAAGATCCTCTAGTAATTTAAAGCTCTCGGTTAAATGTAGCGTGAAGGTGGCATTTAGTTGTTGCAAAACGTCTAGTAGCAAGTCGATGTCAGCTCCAACCACTTCATTATTATCTTGTATTACAATGTTTGGAATTTCCTCAATAAACGGAATATAAAAATTGTATCCGTACAAATTGTCTAACTTGATTGGAAAAACATCACTGAAATCGTTGCAATCATAAACAGTATTATTGAACGGATTATAGCCTACAACTTTTAATGTATCCAATAAATTATAAACCAATACGTAGTTTAGTATATAGACCCTCCACATGTGTTTTAAAATTGTTATTGTCGTATCATTGTTGCTCAGTCTGTCGAGCACAATAAAATGAAATTGTCCACGAATGTGCACAAATGGGCAATCATCCATATTGTCAAGCAATGACGGCAACGCCTCCAAGTTTTCCACAAAAATGAACAAATCTTTTGTACGATACTTGTATGGTGACTTGGCGCGTTGTTTAGTGTTCCATATCAATACTGGAAACTTGCCTCGTATACGATCTCTAATAAACCATTTAGTCAAGTCGCTTTCCGTTCCGATTATTCCAACTGTACCATATTTGGCAGCTGGTGCCAATGTAGCGTCGCGCAAATACATCTTCAGGACAGTGTAATTATCATTATTACAAATCGCAACGTTTAAATATATTAGTAATATAATCAAGCAATATTGACTATCCTTCGCCATTGTAATACTGATTGTTAAACGTTCTGTTTACAGCAATTTTGAATTTATTAACTGTCAATCGTGATGAATTAAAGTGTTTACAAAAAATATAAACGCGCTTTCAATTCAGCTTTAACTCGTCAGTCAAAATACATTTTTTATCGACGCATTTATGAATAAATAATAAGGGTTCTTAATATTAGAAAAAGTAATGTAATGATTTACGTAAATATTGTTTATAGTCTTGTTGTTTGATGGGCGAATGTGGGTGTTTATGCGTAAGATAAATAGTGCTATACATGTTCACATTATTAATCACATTGGTACAATTGTTTATACGTAGGCATGATGTAAGATGTATGTAGAAGCCAATAATAGAAAAGATATTAGTATAGATTTTAGGAAGAATGAGACCTAGGTGATTGAGACCGTCGATTGAGACAAGTATAATAAGACCGTAGGTTTATGAGACCACGGATAATAGAGAGCATGGATGATTAAGACCAAGTGTAAATGGGATCAGACAAAATGAGACCACAAACTGGTATCTAACACTCTTTAATCTAACTGAAAAACCTAACATTTTCTCTCGCTTTTTCTTAACCTAATCAATACCCTCTTTCTGTCTTTACCTAAACTAAGTTACCTGATTAAAAAAAAACTGCCCTGCGATAACGAGTTAGTGTTACACTATACCCCAAGTTAACGTTGTTTGTTTTTTAACAAACTCAAATACTTTCCAAAATGAAATTCAGAATATCTCAAATTATAGTATCTTCCTACTTTAGCTCAGTGCTTCGCAACCGGTGTGCCGTGAGCCAGATACAAGTGTGCCGCGGACAAATTAATTGTATTTGAAATTTTAGATACAATTTTTCATTATATATTCAATACACAATGACAAATTCTTTTGCATAATATTGTCTACTTTTTAGAATATAGTATAGAATAATTATTATAACTGAATAATTATCCAATGGTCTCCTAGGCAAATGTCGAAAACTGCGTATTGTGCTCTGTACTATCGATAACATAAGTTGCAGAACACCCCAAAATTTCTCTACCTGACTTTTTACGACGGTGAAGCACCTTCATGCGACGATCACGGCTGGCGCCCTGTCGTAAAATGTAAATAGAATTCACGATTAATTTAAATGCATATTTCAATTTTTTATTCTATTAACACAGAACAATACGATTGCATTAGAAATCCTTTTGCAACCACTGCAATAAGTTCCACAGAGGCACTGTCTCTGCAAATTCTTCTCTGCAAATTCGAGAAGAATTTGCAGATTTAACTAATGATATGACTTTGAAACTTAAATTCTCCGAAGTTCCATTCGATATTTTCTGGATTTACGCTAAAAAAGAATATTCTCGCATTTCCGACAAAGCAATTTTAACACTACTTCCATTTTCAACCACCTATTTATGTGAACAACGTTTTTCAACTTTTGTTTTAATTAAAAATGATAAGCGGTCATTAGTGCTTAGAATGTCTTGACCAAGAACTTTGGGTTGCGCTGTCAAAAATCGAGCCGGATATAAAACTTTTGTGGTCATTGAAACAAGCACAAATATCACATTAATTTATAATAATTATTAAGATTGCGAAACAATAAAAATATTATGGATTTATGTATTATGTGTTATGTGTTATGTATTTATTTAATGTTTTATGTTTTACTTTTCAAATAGCAAACAAATATTTATTGTAAAATTGGTGTATCAATTTAATACCTACATAGTTTAGTTTTGGTGTGCCGCTGAATTTTAGTGTGTCGTATGTAAGAAAAAGTTGCAGAGCACTGCTTTGCTAATCTGCAATAATTATATTTATCTACACTTACTTTTTATTTTCTTAGTTTTTTTTTATTTTTATTAATTATAAACAATTTATTGTAAAATAGTTATTTTTTAAATTTTAATAGAAATAAATAGGAAAATTAATGGCTTTTGTAACCACGTTTTTTATAATAATTTCTAATTTGTCTGTTAATCTCATTTTGTCTGATCCCATTTGGGACGGTCTTATTTATCCTCGGTCTCAATTATCCAAGGTCTCATAGGTCTACGGTCTCTAACATTCGTGGTCTCATTATAGTGCTCCAATCGTCCAGTCTCAATCATCCGGGTCTCATTCATTCGATTATCATTAGTATAATACTAGGTGGCGCCGCTATGTACACGCGGTGGCAAATAAATCCGAGCACTAGTCGAAATATTTCGCTTTATGGAATTTTTTTGCCTGCGAAGGCGAGGGTTTTATTGACGGTGCGGCAAGCACTACTAACCGCAGAAGGCTTATTTCGCCTATAAAATGTTATTACCCATCTAATAATCAACCGCATTGAAAAAATGATTCTGGTAACCCCTCAAATTTGGTTTTTTTCGCGTGCTAGTATAATTTTAAGTACATCCAGATGGCCTCTTGCATTACCTCACAAGAAATTTGTATAAAATACGTTTAATCCTGAAAATTTTTATTAAATTTGGCAAAAAAATTATTTAAAAATTTCGTTTACTTGGCGCATCAATAAATAATTCTGTACATTGTTACAACTGCGACTTGTAAAACTAGTCATAAATCATTGCTACTATTTTTTCCTACAAAATATGCTAGAAACGCTAAGGGTCTGGTTCGCCTGCACTTACTCGAATTCATTTGCCACCGCGTGTATGTATGTTTTTACACATTTTTTGTGTGCACTTGCGCAAGCCTTAAACTGAACAGAGGTCATCACATTTGCATAAAAGTTGTCATATTTACCTGAGTTTAAATATTTGAAACTATGTGAAAACTTCATTTTTCAATTTGAAATTTGCATATTTTATGTCGTTCAGTTTGAGGCTTACGCAACTGTCCATATTTTAAAAATATTTTCAACTTTTTAGCTACTGGTAATACCATTTCAGCAAGCAAGAAACTGCTGTCGAAAACTGGCAACATTAGATGTTTACCATTGAGTAAATTTTAGAAATAATATTTTAATCGATAAGTTACAGGTATTAAAGCAAATTCAGTAATTTAATTAAATGTTCTGTTTCCACAATTTCAACAACAAACGGCTGGCGTGAAAAATTGTGGTGCCAAATCTCACGCATCAGGAGCAACCAACGCAGTAGGAGAAGTTGTAATGAGAGAAACTATCTCCATCATGAACATAATATATCGAAATTTTTGGTTTACATTTCTTTCAACAAAAACATTATCAATGTTCTCTATTAACTGCTGAACCATTCTTTCTAAAAATTAGTACGATGGCGAACACGGGATGATAGTGAACTATTAAAGTGACATTAGGTTTGTTTTTTATTACACTGAACATGAACATTAGTTCCTGCCGTTCCTGCACATGAACATAAGTTCATGCACTTTTTTAAATGGTTCTGAACCTAAATGAAGAGTTCATTAAAAACTGTTTTGAAATAAAAAACACTATGTTTCCTCTACGTGGCGCTGGTGCAGCACATGTGTGCAAAGCTGCACCTACTCTCGAATATGTGCACGATGTTCATGAACATAGCTGAACTTTGCAGGAACGAGGGGAATAAAGAACACGGTGCAAACTCTCAAATTTTTGTGTATGTGGAATAAAGAACAGAAAAACAGCATAGATTGTGCATGTTCATGAACATTTTGGAATAAAAAACAAACCTAGTATCTATGTTGCACATACGTAACGTAGCGACAAGGCAATAAATACTTTTTTTCGAAAATGAGTATTAGGTGTATAATACATTAATTTAATGACTGAAATGAGTCATTATAGTGCTACTTTAATGCTTAGGCATTAAAAAATTATCACGTGATTGTATTCCGAGTTCTGATTCGTCGATATATTATATTGAGCATCCTATTGGTTGAATTATTATTTTGCGCAGGCATATTACCGTCTTTACATGGCAGTAAATGGAATAAACACAAGATGTCACCTAACCTTTAATATCATGGAAAACAAGTAAATAAATATTTTAAATATCGATTTCCGAAAAATCTAATCTGCGCCTCGGCATTAAGGGTACTTTAATGTCTTCATACGCGGCATTAAAGTATCAACTTATTGCCTCGATACATAATTAACTATTTTTATAAAAATACAAGATATTATAATAAAAAAACATTTCCAATCTTTATGAAGCTGGAGGATTTTTAAGATAAAAAAAGAATAATAGATTAATAATTTTATTTTTACCAAAACAAATATGTAATTTAAAAATATAATTTATGACTTTATAAATGTGATAAATGAAATATATTTTAAAGTGAACAATAAATAATAATAATAATAATAATTAAAGTTAAATTATAGATAATCTATAAAAAGTATGTACTTTATAAAATACCTAAATGACTTTTCAACATCAAAGAATCAAAAAAAATGTACAATATGTTGAACAATGGCTTTATAGTTTTCATTCCAAGTGGAATATTCTTATAACTTTTTAATAAATAAAACAACTTTAATTTTATCAATTTTAATAAATTCTAGAATATTTGTTGTGTTCACATGGTGTTCAATTATATGTAAAACGTTCTTGGGGAAGACACTTGATTGGTATAGAATAGAAAATAATAAACTTTTATGAATGTTCGATATATATTGGCTTTGTAGGCTTCATCAGAAATAAAGTAATATAAAATGAATTAAATAAATGACAAATTGTAGTAGTAATAAATATATTTACAAATCCAATGGCAGGTTGAAGAAAAAGTCTATTGATTTTACAATTGTTTAAAATATTGTATATTAAACAGAAACAAACATTATATAAATTAAAAATTTTGTATGTTCGACGTTACACCATATGTAAGTACTACATATATTATAATATTACCTCTCACTATTTCTAACAATAAATTCAAATTTGTTTTGAAATTTAAAAATTACATATATATGTAGCTAATATAAAGTTGTACAAGAGAGATCTAACATGATAAAAGATTCATTATTTATAGAATTTAGTTGTAAAAATATTAACTTATATATAATGTATAAGAATTATAATTATTTATAGATATATTGTAATTACGTGTGTATTTATAAGTGCGTGTTTCACTTCATAACAATCCATCATAACAAATTATACAGAATGTATAAAAAATAGCCAAGTTTATACGTTTATAGAAACATGCCTAAAATGATATAATAAATTTTAATATTTTATAGATCTAATATTTAATGCATAAATAGTATATGTATTAAGTACATACATTTTTATCCAATTATTCCCCCAAATACTGTGTATAAATTATTTCTTCACATAGATTTTAAAGGTTGCTGCAAAATTTGTTGCGGCCCTATACATTCTATTTATAATAAAAATTATGTCTAGACTATTATCTAGAAACAAAACATTCTAGTGCTATTTGTTTTGGAGAATTAGAATCCATTTAAACATATTCGATAGCTTGTAGCTAAGTGTCATTTCATTCAAATTCAACATAAGTGTTAACCATCAAAGCTAGCAAGTTTTAATCGCACAACAAATTACTTTTATTATCGAACTGTATAGCAAATAAAAATAAATTAACGTGCAATTTGGCAGCTATAACGCAACAAGTCATTTAATACAAACATATACACTAGAAATAATTATCGAACAATGCAGACCTCAATACTTATACTCGCAGTGTGTTTAATAAACCTTTCCGTAGGTTTAAATTACAGCCTGTTTATAATTAATCGTAAATTAACGCCAATGGACTTAAAATTTAGATTTTCTTTGGTGCAAGCCAACTCGGCGGAGACCCTAGGAACGCGTGTGACATACACTAATGAAGACAGCTACGATTTCTTGTACTGGCTGTTTACTTTGCCGAGATCTTTAAAATCATATAATAGTATCTACCTCTTCAACTACAATATGAAACCGAATAAACAATTAACGTTGGGATACTTTGCTACCATTATATTTGTATCAACATTTGAGGACATCAATCAATTTTTGAAGCGAGTGACACAACTTGGTTACAATGAAAACGTTATATATGTATTTATTTTTCCTGAAATGCATGTTGCATTTGACTTGAAAAAACTTAGAACAGTTATGGAAGCGATATGGAATACAGGAATTTGGAGATTTTGTGTTTTTTACTACACAAAGACATCGGTAAACCAAATAAGCTACTCGCCATTCGTAAATCGCTTGATTAACTACACAGATCCAAATGAAACAATCCAACCGAATCAAAAGTTCCAAAACCTACAAGGATATGTAATAAACATAATAATGATAAACGATCCGCCTAGAAATATAATAAAAGATGGAGCAATTGAAAGCACCACCGTTGATTTGCTACAGGAAATTGTGGAAACTATTAATGCAACGCTGAAAATCCATGAATATGACAGTTTCGATGCTGCCCATGC